>JABSTQ010008110.1:0-57607 GCA_013358835.2 Ixodes persulcatus | reverse complement strand
ACTGAGGTTTTATGAGTCAGATGGCACCGGTTGCACTGTTGGAGTCCAAGTGGGCGGGCTTGACCCGGTCGATGGACACAACTTGTTCTTTGTTTTTGATTAGCACAGTGAACGTCTTGGTGTCACGACAAACCACCGGAAAAGGGCCATCGTAAGGAGGTTGGAGAGGCGCTTTGACACCGTCGTGCCGAATGAATACATGTGTACACTTTGCCAGATGAGGGCTGACGAAGGTACTCCGTGTGGAGGGAATTCTTGTAGCAACGGGGCGTAGGTCTTGCATTAGGAGCCGCAAACGGTGGGCGTAGTCCTCGGCGCTGTCAATTGGGAGATTGAAGGCTTGTTGGAAAAATTCTCCTGGTATTCGGAGAGACGTTCCATAAACCAGCTCGGCTGCACTGCAGTTCAAGTCAGCTTTAAACGCTGTGCGGATGCCGAGCATTATCAAAGGCAGGGTTTCCGTCCATGACGCAGTCTTGTCCTGTGTTTTGATGGCAGCTTTCAATTGCCGATGAAAGCGCTCTACCATTCCATTAGACATTGGGTGGTATGCGGTGGTGTGAACATGCTGTGCGCCGAGTAAGTGAGAGAGGTTTTTAAACAATGAAGATTCAAATTGTCGTCCGCGGTCGGTGGTGATGGTTTGTGGCACCCCGAAACGACTCACCCACATGTCGACAAGCGTCCCAGCGACCGTCAGTGCCGTTGCATCTTTCATAGGGGCGACCTCCGGCCATCGCGTAAACCTGTCGACACATGTCAGGAGGTATCGGTAATCGTGTGATGGAGGAAGTGGGCCCACAATGTCGACATGAATGTGAGCAAAACGAGCGTCAGGTGGATTGAAGGAGGTCAAGGGGGTTACCGTGTGACGTTGAATCTTGCTGCGTTGACAGTCAATGCATGTTCTTGCCCATTCGCGCACGTCAGTGTTCATACGCGGCCACACGAACCGGGAGCTGACTAGTCGTTGGGTGGCTCGTATGCCCGGGTGGGCCAATGTATGGATGGCATCAAAAACCTTATGCCGAAACGAAAGAGGAACGAACGGGCGGGGTTGACCAGTCGACACGTCACATACCACGGTGTCAGAAGAACCCTGCCTGGGGATATCCTCAAAAACAAGTGTCTTAGATGATGTCCGTAAGCGTTGGAGCTCCGCATCGCCTTTTTGACACGCTATCAATTCGGTATAGTCCAACGAAGCACCTTCGGAGAGGCAGAGGTTGACGCCTATTCGAGAGAGAGCGTCCGCTGCAGCGTTATTGGAGCCCTTAACAAAGCGAATGTCGGTGGTAAATTCGGATATGTAGAGCATTTGCCGGACCTCTCGTGGTGTGTGCGCCGCGCTGGACGACGACAAGGCGTACGTGAGCGGTTTGTGGTCTGTAAGTACAACAAATTGACGGCCTTCGATGAAGTGTCGAAAGTGTCGTATGGCAAGATAAATTGCAAGCAGCTCCCGACCAAAAGTGCTATAGCGCGTTTCTGTAGTACTGAGGCCTTTAGAGAAGAATGCGATGGGATGCCATGTGTCCCCAACAAGCTGCTGCAGGACCGCTCCAACTGCCTTGTCCGACGCGTCGACGATGAGGGAGGTAGGAGCGTCAGTTCTCGGATGCATGAGCATGGTAACGGTTGCGATGGCTTCCTTGATTTTAGTGAAGGCGCCGTCTGCTGCGTGCGTCCATTGTAGCGGTGTCACTTTTGGTTTTGGGTTCTGCAGCAGATCGTACAAAGGCTGGGAAATATGAGCGCAGTGGGGAATAAACCTACGGTAAAAGTTGACCAGTCCCAAAAACTCTCGTAGCTTTGTAGCCGTTGTAGGCCGTGGAAAATTGCGAATAACGGTCACTTTGTCAGGCAGCGGTTGGATTCCGCAAGCATCTACGTGATGGCCGAGAAATTCCAGTTCCTTGACTCCGAATTCGCACTTCGCGGCATTTGCAACGAGGCCGTACGACGTCAGGCGCGTAAAAAGCTGTCGAAGGTGACTGGCATGTTCATCAGGCGTCGAGCTGAACACGAGGATATCGTCCAAGTACGCGAAGCAGAAGGGCAGTCCACGAAGGACTTGATCTACGAACCTTTGAAATGTTTGAGCTGCGTTGCGGAGGCCGAAGGGCATCCGCAAGAATTCATACAGCCCAAATGGCGTTGTGACTGCAGTCTTGGGAACGTCTTCGGGTTCCACTGGAATTTGATGGTAGGCTTTAACAAGGTCGATTTTGCTGAAGATTGTCGCGCCTTGAAGCAACCCGCCAAAATCTTGTAGATGGGGTATGGGATAGCGGTCAGGTATCGTAGACTGGTTGAGTGCTCGATAATCACCGCATGGCCGCCAGTCTCCTGTCTTCTTCGGCACCATGTGAAGCGCTGACGACCAGGGACTGGAAGACGGGCGTACATAGCCTAGTTCAAGCATATGTTCGAATTCGTGCTTGGCTATCTGAAGTCGGTCTGGTGGCAGGCGACGTGGACGTGCAAAGACAGGGGGGCCTGTAGTCTTAATATGATGGGTGATACTGTGCTGGATTTTTTGTGGAAGGGCGTGTGGCCCAAACACCGAGGGGAACTCGTCCGTGATGCGCTTCCACTGAGAGCCCATCTCCACACGTGGGAGAAAAGGACGCAGTGGCGGTGTCTTTGACATCAGCACTTGGACACTGAGCTGCGTCTCGGTATCGATAAGCTGGTATTGCCGCAGGTCGACAGTGAGCCCGAACCGTCTTAGAAAATCCGCCCCGATGATGGCTTGTCGCACGTCAGCGATGATAAAGATCCAGCGAAATGTCCGCCGGAGCCCGATCTCCAAGGTCAACGATTTTTGTCCATACGCCTTTATGGTAGCTCCGTTGACCGCTTGCAGAGGAGGAGTTTCTTCGCGATACCTACGATCTTCCGGCGTAGGGGGTACTACGCTAACTTCAGCACCGGTATCTACTATGTACCGAACCTTGGTTAAGCGGTCGGTCACGTAGAAAAGACGGCTGGATGACGAAGGGCCCTCGATGTTTGCCGCCTTCAGTGAGTGCCCTTGCCGTTTCCCGATTGAGAGCATGGCTGTCTGCAAAATCGGGCGGCGTTCCCATAACGACTATGGTACCAGCACTGACGTTGGTTAGTAGAAGTGCCAGGCGAGCAAGTGGTTTGGTGTTCGCTGTTGTCTCGAGTGTTTGCGGTAGTGACCTCCGACCGTAGCGTCCCTCTTCGAGAGTGGCGCCGCATGTTTTGGAAGTCGCGACTGAGGTCGTCAATTTTCTTTTCCATACGTGCGTAGGCCGCGACCAAGTCAGGGCTTTCCCGCTGGTAGTCGTTGTCGGGAGCAGCTAGATGGGACCTGGGCTGAGCCGTTTCGTAGTGAACCGACGAAATGTTAGGCGAGTAGATGTCCATTATATCGTCCGCTTTGCGGGCCAGCGTCAGAATGGAGTCCGTGGTTTCCGTGGTTAGGACCATCCGGACTTGCTGAGGTAGACGCTGGAGAAAAATTTCACGCATGATGGACGCATCCATCGTCGCCGCCTTACCTCCGAGCAGTTGCTCCATTCGTCGGAGGAGTTCAGTGGGTTTTCTGTCGCCCAACTGTTCCGCTGTCAGCAGCTGCTGAAGACGTCGGGGTTCCGATTCTGTTGTACGCCGTATCAGTTCCGTGCGTAAAGTCTCGTAAGGTTGGTTCTCTGGTGGGGACCGTAAGATGTCGCGGACTACGGCCGCCGTCGACTGCGAAAGAGCGGCGACTACGTAGTCGAACTTCGTAAGCGACGCTGTGACTCGATGCTTCCGGAAGACGGATTCGACGGTGAGAAACCACAGCTCAGAATCTGAGGACCAAAACTCTGGAATCTTAATCAGGGCCGTGGTGGCTCCTACCGTGGGTGTGGCCGAGGAAGTCGCGTCGCCTTGAACATCCATCGTTGGAAAAAGGCAGTGGTACGTCCAGCTCACCTCAAACCCAGGGTAAGGAAGGTTGTCGATGTTACTTGTTTCGGGTCACCAATATGTAGCGTTGAAGCTACATAAACGTTTAATACGTTATTTTAAAATACACCCAGTTAGAACCACCAGTCCCGACGAGATCGGTTCCTCGAATCTTCTGTTTCGAGATCTCCTCTTCTTCTTCGTCCGCTTCGGTCTGGCCGTTCACTACAGATTGTTCGTTCTTAGTTTTATTTTATTACCAACTGGTATTCCTTATGCGGCAGTTAACTCGCAAGCAACAAAGTCAGGCAGTGCTTTGGTACTCCGAGCTAAGGAGCTTCAAAAAGGTCAAGCGCAAGTTTTATTCGGTGTACGGAGTACGGCCACCTTCGAAGTCGGTGGTCTGGATGTGGGCCCGGCGCTTTGCAGAAGAATGCAGCGTCAAGAACAAAACTCACGTCTTCACATTTCTCCTCAAAAGGAAGAACTCCGCTTCGCCATCGTCGGGGCCCTCGAAGCAGATACCCACCTGTGTCTGCGAAGAGCCGCGCATTTGTTCGGAATGTCCACGCACACCGCGCGCAGAGCTATCGGCGAGATGCGCCCGTAAAGGGTTGGCCTGATTCCTGAACCATGAGGTGTTGCCCGAAGACTACGAGAAGCTGCCCGACTTTTGCCGAGACAAGCTCCTAAGGACCGCACAAGATTCATCACATCTGCAGTTTCAGTTCCTTAGTGAAGAGGCGACATTTCACCTGGACGAGCAGGGGAACACACAGAACTGCCGCTATTGGAGTTCGATAAATCCGCACTGGACGCTCGAGAAAGCTTTGTAGTCTCTGAAGTTAACAGTTTGGTGCGGAATCTGGGAAGAGGGCGTCGTTGGCCCCTTTTTTTTTAACGACAACGTAACTGAAACCACCTACCTGAAGATGATGCAGGATGAGTTCCTTCCCGAGTTTGAAGCACTGCACATGAACGGGATCGTATGCCTTTTTATGAAAGATGGTGCGCCACCCCACTGGTCGGCGAGTGTAAGGCACTGGCTGGACAACACCTTCCCAGGACGGTGGATGAGCCGGGGATCGCCGAACATGCCTTGACCGCCCCGATCGCCAGACCTCACGATATCCGACTTTTCGTTTGGGGGTTTGTGAAGCCCCAGGTGTACAAGGGCCGCATCCCCACACTCGGCGTCTTAAAGCAGCGCATCAAGGCAGCGTTCGCTCTCGTCACGGACGAGATGCGAGCGACTGTTTTGCACTTGGCGCCTCGGAAGCCGCGTCGAAGTCCTTGCTCCAACCGAATTACAGCCGTAGTGCCCTGCCTAGAACTGACCTGACAGCAATCTACGGAACAAACTCACACCTTCCCGTCAAGTGTACGCCTTATTTATTGTAATACACTGACAAAGGCTCTGTCTATGGCTGTCAAATGCTGCCGTCATGGCGCCTGGCCACTCTTGATGCGCCGGCTCTCCCGTGTCTCTGAACGCCCATGCAAATTAGATTCTTCGCATGTGCTCTCTTCATTAGCTTCATCTTAAACAGACCGGTGCCGCACACAATGTTACACCTGTAAATCAGTGAAAGGCTCACGTCACAACTACCAAAATGCAGAGCCAGCTGGTGAAGCAAAAATACATCTTTATCCACAATAAACAAAAGCATTGTACAAATAAACAACTTAAGGAGCTTAACGTGAGTTTAAAAGGAAGTGCACTAACAACCTGGTATTGTACCCAAACAGAGGAGCACGTCAGAAATGGTGTCGATGTGCTGTGCCGCAAACCACTAGACCGAAACCGAAACTATCCAAGAACCCTTGACCAATTGGGGCGCCATCTGTGAGATTCGGTCTCAAGCAGAGGCATTTCGTCTGCTGCTTCTCACGGACGGCGTCCTCTCACAGGCCAGAACTTCAGCTTGGGCGAGTTGTGCGCTGTGAAGCAGTATCTCTCACAGGCAACAGTGTTTTACCTCTAACTTTGTATTGCGGTAATGGTAATTGTTGACATTTTGGCATCTTGCTCGAACGGCTGGGGCTACGTTTTGACGGAGTTGGAATTCCCCGGAATGTCTAGTCTATTTTCGCAGTGCGAAAAGCCGGGTTCAAATTTCTCACAAACACCCAGTATATCAAAATAAAAATGACCTTTGTCTATATGAAGGCTTCCTTAACGCAACCAGCGCAAAAACCTAAGTACTTCCGGTTTCGACCGGACAATCCTTTTGAGGAGTCAACATTAAAATGTTCAGTGTTTCTAAATTTAAAAAATTCTATTTTTTTTTTAATGTAGCAATATCTGTGTGGTATTTTAAATCATGTCTTGCGCCATGAAGATACAGATGAATATTTGCGCCCCAAATAAACTGTAAAACTTTTTTTTTACCACACTTTAGATCAAAGTGACTACAATCACTGGATAGAGTCAATTTCTCAAAGAGTTAACGGATATGTAATTAGTCTTTGATCGCTCTTATAAAATAATGCAGATAGGATGTTGCTTTCCCAGAAATCAAGCAATGATCCACACAGACAACAACCTATCATTTTAAGCTGTCAAGCGTTATGATTGCAAACAATTCCCCACCTTAAAACCGTAACAAAATGGCATTATAAATATATCAAACAATGGCGAAATGCATTATAGTCAGTGACAGCATAAAAATCACAGGGCGTGGCTGACTGCTGTTCACGTTTCTTGTTTTCTGATTCGTTCTTCGGAGTCAGATCCCTTTCCGACATTGTGAAATGATGCATAGATTATGCGCAGTCGTCATTAGTTGATCCAACACCACGTTGATCTCATCGATTCCGGCGTGAAGCCTGTGATTGGCTCCGAGTTCGCGCCGAGCACTGACGCAGCACTCGGGTGGAATGCGTTTCGATCCGAGTACACTCCGAATACTGACGAAGAGCTCGTGTCCAATGCGAGCTCACAGTGCATGACCAACTAATGGCGGTCGCGCATTATCTATGCATTATTTCGAAATTTCGAAAAGGGTGTATTGCATCGGATTCAGCGTGATAATAAGACGACCGGGACTCGGCACGCCCCAGGTTTCTGAAGGTGTCGGGGATTATATAATATACATTGGAAATGAAAGCTGCTTGAATGCAGGAGGTAATCATGCATTATGATAACTCAATTTTATTTCTTGCTAACGAAGATGAACTCAGGGTTAAAATCCTATATTTGTTTTTATTCTATCATATTGCGGTTGGAAGTTTGCTACGTCACAGGCTGCGTTAGTGACGTTTTCTAATTATATGTTTTTGATCTTTCTTTCTTCCTCATTCGAGAGAAAGTACAGCACAAGCTTGCCGAAGAAAAGGTCGTCGCGGAATCATCGTCAGCAGACCTGCTCAGGAAGGCTAGAATTCGAAGGCATATTCTTATCGTCACCGCGAGCTGGTGAGTTGCCTGAAATGTCTGGACTTAACGTTACCTAAACTTTTATTCGTATACCGCATCAATGTACAATCTAAAGGTAAAAAACACGGAAAGGTGCTCGTCTTTCGGCTCTATAGGGTACAATTTTGGACCAACTAGCCCACCAGATGATAATGTTACGGTAGCGCAGGGAGCTTCAATTTATCAAGCCAATCAATATGTTAGGGAGTCAATCATAAGACAGTAGCATCATGCCCAGTTTGGAATCGTAGAGTTTATTATTCGGTGAGTTAATTTTAATATTCGTTCAAGCGTCCTCCATAGATTGCAATTCTTAATTTTCTAAGTGCACAGTGTTAAAGTAAAAGAAAAGCCATTCTACGAGGCTGTGAGAAGCTGAAAACACAATGAAAACATAAGGCAAGAAACTAGTACACAGCAAAAAATGCAATCCCGGGCGTCCTTTGTCATTAATTTGTTCGTTTGGTTTTTGTTCCGATTTTTCACTGCTTCGCAAAATGCAGAGTCGAAAGTGCTCTAAATGGACGTTTATAGTGCTAGCCTAGATCGAATGGTTGCTTCGCTCGGACCCACTATCCAGTGAACAACAAGAACGTCATGCGGAAACAGTTTGCCCTCGCATTTCTAAACTTGTTATCCCTAAATCCAAATACAATTCGCACGCTCATAAATGTTTCTGACGCACTATATATACTGTGCGCTCAGGGATCTGTTCTCGCGAAAATTTGAAAATACACCATAGAATTAACGCAGGCTTTCTTTATAGCTAAACGGAGAACAGCGAAAGTGCTCTATGTAATTTGTTCTTATTGGATTTCATAATCAATTGGCGCTGAATATAACGTAATTTTCTTCAAAGGACAATGCCCGCTGTCAGTGGTCATACGTCCTTTCCGAAATTTCGCTACGTAAACCCATTGCAAAGACACGCTATTGGCATAGGCTGCTAACACTGACGCTCACCTCTCAACAAGGAAATCACAAAAATCACGATTTACGGCGTGACATATTAGAGACCCACACGCGGCTCTGACGTCACGCCTCTGCGGTGGCGCTGTTGTCGCCATGGCGCATGCGCAGAAGCTTCACCTCACCCGAATATTTTTTTTCCGCGCTTGCACAGTGCCCACACCTGATGTGGCAAGACGCGGGCTTGTTTGGAAACAGTATGTCGGTCTACACAATTGCAGCACAATTATGTCCGATGAAAACATCTTGGTTAGCTTCTTTTTGTATACAAGCGTTATTCATTATCAGAAACGCGTGACTACGGTGCTAACGATAGGTAAGGAAGCATTCTGTAGAGGTCAGTGCTTGGTGAACGCCATAAAAGTCATACAAGTTCATCAATGCTATCTGTTACGCGAGTTGCTGATGAATCTCTGGAAACACGGTCGCATTACAGACACGGTAAAAAGAGAAGAATAAGACAACGCAATGTGTCAGCGTGGCTTCAGTTGATCTGGCGGATAAAGCGACAAAATGTTCAATTGGGTTTATTGGTTCATGACTGGATAGAAACTCCGAAGGACAGGGACAAAGTGAAGAAAGTAACGACAATACGGAGCGCTCCGTGTTGTCGTTACCTTCTTCGATTTGTCCCGGTTCATCGGCGCTTCTATCCAGTCCAGATAAAGAGACAGTTCTTGCGAGCAGCAGCTGGTTACGGGATTGTTGAAGTGGCGCGATAACGCAGGGGATATATTCCCGTGTCTTTCTTATGATCAAACAGTTGATGTTAGCGCATTGTGTCGTCTTATTCTTCCATCTTGTCTGTGTCTATACGATAGGCGCGATCATGTTTTCAAATGCTCATAAAGTTTTTATAGGCGCCAGTGTCTTGCAGATAAGTAGTTCGAAGGAGGTTTTATATAGAAAGCAAGATCTCTGAAGTTATCTACAAAAAAATAATGATATAGGCGAAGTTACATTTTTTTAAGTTGATGTTCAACGATGGTCTCGCTCATCACATCGCAATAACAACGAACCCGATGAGAAACTGTCGCATATCTGTGGTAACCTCAACGAATCCAGTTTATAAATGCTAATAATGCAATATTTAAAACACTGCTTAGGAAAAAGCAGGTTCATTCAACAAGGCTGTTGTATAGGACCACAGACTTACCAGGCCTTGAACTTGATGCCACTAAGTAACTGACAAGTTGTACCGTTCTTCCGGTGTACCTGGCTTCCATGTCAGGTATAATTGAGATCTCTTCTCGACTTGTGTGTTGATGTTGTGCGAGAAAGTAAGGGAGAAGCTGGGAGAAATGTGGGGCTCCTCTACAGGCAACGTTGCTACCTTGCATGGGGAGGGTGAAAAGAAGGTCATGAGAAGGTATAAAGTAGGTCACGTCCCGAAACTAGCTACACTAATTGTAGCCGAAGGGTGTAGTATATAAAAGCGGTCTTCGATTCCTAGTAGAATAAGTTGTTCTGGCGTCAATCATAACGTCTCTGTTTCTGATCCTGTCTTATGAACCGGGTGAATCATGTTTAAAAACACTAAATATTTCAACACCCATGTTCGTATTAAAAGGGTGTTTTTCCGAGCTCACACTCTTCCTACACCATGTTTACATATTATTTGGAACATTCAAGGGTGTACGGAAAGGCCTAAACCCTTCCTACATCATTTTACACCCTGCGGGTACCGAAATCGTGTTAACATGGTGTTGCGGTGTTGCACCCATGATTTCGGAGTCGTCAAAATCGGAAACCACCAAATTGAAGACATACGCTCAGACAGCAGAAGTCAAGAGGCAGTCCGCTCAATTTGGCGGATTTCGTGAAGTTCAAGTGAGCACAATAGGCAGCTGACGTCCAAGCCCAGCCAACACTCAAGGGTTTTTTAAGCCAGATGAATGCGTGCGCTGTGTACAAGCTCCTTGGTTGTTGACGTGCAAGTGACCCCGAAAATAGCATCGGTTTCTCACGCACTTCTGCTCAAAATGGTGAGACCACATCGGTTCTATTATGATACATTCCGTCTCATCCTGAGATGTACTAAAGCGAAGGCTAGACATGCGAGACGGTACAGGCTCACAGCTTTGCTGTGAGCCCGTACCGTAACGCCGTTGTCCTGTACTTGTCCTCCGAGTTTTATTCTTTCGATATTAAGTGTTCATTTACAACTAGTTTGCTTTTGCCAGTACCAGTAAATACTCAAGCTGCACGAGGGTTCGTGCAGTGCGACCATCTAGCGATGCTTTGAGCTCGTGCTCAAGCCTCGACTTCAGTGCATGTTAGGGGGGGGGGGGGGGGCAATCATCGGGGGATATATGACACGCGATGATGCCAAATATATTCACGGCGGGCTCTCGTGCTGTTTTGATTGGAAGAGAAGGGGTGTGTGAAAAATTGGCAAACAGAACATGGGGAGCGACAGCGCGAATACAGGACGGAAAAAGTTAAGAACGTTCAAGTGCAGCAGCCCGAGACTTTGGAGTTGAGCAATTGGAGAATCATTTGAAGACATCTTTAGAGGGTCAGCCCTCTGTACCCCCACACCGGTATCAAAGGCTGCTACGATACTGGTTCAGGCTAAGCCCTCTGTCTTTCAATCAGTGAACACTCAAGCCGTTACACTTGACCTTGTTATTTCGTAACTGATGTGTTAGAAAATGGAATGCACATTATCTTTACATGGCCAACGCATTAAACGTGTTTTCAAATAATTCTTTCCATATTCATATTTTGTGTTTACAGACCAGGGTTGCCCTGCCTGTGGAGGGTGAAGATGCGAGCAGCCTTGAAGCCCACCAACAGTGGCTGTCTGCTGAGAGCAAAAGCTGGCGCCTGACGAAGGCCAGATTGACCTTAGAACGGATGCGACTTCCTGCAAACGGCTACATGCGCTGACATTGATGGGCGTAGAGACTGCACAGGATGCTTATTTCTACCTGATGGATGTTAGGAGGGTACGCATTCCGTATTTCTCACTCATCTCTATGACAATTGCTGGATCGCGCTTCCCCGCTCCCTGTTTGCGGGTACCGGACGGCCATCTTGGGACACGGAAAATGAACCTTTTGGAGCGTTCTGGAGGCTGGGCGGCAGCGTGCTGAAGACACGTTTTCTGCTCGTTTATCGTCATTCGCTGATGACGTTGTTTAAAACCTTGTTTAAACGGTGAGAATTGCCTTTGAGAACACATGAAATTTTTACGAAAGCGCAGCACCGCAGTAAAAAGTCACAACTCGTCAAACTCAAGTATCGCCGGTGTCGCGGTGTGGTCAAAGCTTCGTTGGAACGCCAAACTGCTGCGTCTCCGTACTTTCGCACGCTTGGATACTTCTCAAGAATTGACGCCGTGGCAAAGTTTTGAAGGTACGTCTCACGTAGACGTCTTTTCAATCACCCAGCTGTTCCGGCGAGTTGCTATCAATAGAAAAAAATCTGTGGTTGCAATTATGCATGATTAACCATGGCTATGTTCCAAATCTACTCGAACGGATCACATGACAGCACAATAGAGCAATGCTGTGGAGGAAGGTAGGTTTTCGAAGGCAAAAGTATAAAACGGCGAGATAGAAATTGTTTTAAATGAAGCAAATCCATATGGTTGTGTGAAATCTGTCGCCGTCGCCGTAGCCCCCTACACCTCTTCCGTCGCCACTGGATCAAGCTCGTTTCGAAACCGCAAGTGCCGAAAGTTACGAATACAGTCGTAAGAGTAAAGTAAAACGCTGCTTCAGAGGCACATACATCTTCACGCACGTCGCACTCACGAAACAAATCCCCACGGCGTTGATTCTTGATCGGTATTCAAGCGTGCGAAGGCAGAGACGCAGCACTTTGGCGTGCCAAGGAAGCTTTGATCACGCCGTGAGACCGGCGAGACTTGAGTTTGTCGAGTTGCACTTTTTTTCTGCGGTGTTGTGCTTTCCTAAAACATTTTCCACGTGTTCTCAAAGACGCTTCTCACCGTTAAGTTGAGGTTTTAACAAGCTTCTTCGGCGAATGACAACGAACGAGCAGAAAACATGTCTTCAGCTCGCTGCCGCCCAGCCTCCGCAACACTCCAAATGGTTGATTTTCCGTGTCCAAAGATAGCCGTCCGGTGGCCGCACTTGCGCAGCAGTGACCAAGCGGGAACGCGCGATGCAGCAAATTGTCATAGAGACAAGTAGGTATTGCTTGCATGGCGTACTATACTCTCACCATGCAATGCACCTAGTATTTGTTTGGCCCCTGGCCATTAAATCTTTCTCAGTTTGACATTTCATGTCACCGGGCGCCCGATTTCGGTCATCGAGAGCCCAGCCGGCTTGCACTAAGGAAGCTAAAATAGCGCTAGCAGACACATCGTCCACTAACATGAGGGAATAAGAATGAGTTTGTTTACTACTAGGTGCCATCCTCCGACAGGAACCAAACAAAGAACACTCTTACAAGTCATTTGCGAACAGAGCCGAAAATAAACAATCGTCTGCTATGAATTGTGTGCCGTGTAGAGTGAGATCGAAAACCAATTAAAATATGAAACATTGGCTTTTTTATGAAGGACGCACTTGTCGTCCAGTGCTTCGTTTGGCTATGCCGATTCGTTTTCTGGCCGTGTGCAACCCTACACCCTCTGGTGGTA
Organism: Ixodes persulcatus; assembly: GCA_013358835.2. Taxonomy (NCBI): domain Eukaryota; kingdom Metazoa; phylum Arthropoda; class Arachnida; order Ixodida; family Ixodidae; genus Ixodes; species Ixodes persulcatus. The sequence continues at coordinate 44,681 of JABSTQ010008110.1, read as the reverse complement.
AAACGAGAGCTCGAAACAAGCACCCACCTTGCCGCGAAATCGATCTCACCATCCCTAAGAAGGTGAGAGGTTCTCATCAAAAAATTGCCTCGTCGACAGTGAAAAGAATTCTCGTTTGTCGAGAGCGCCATTTGTGGCATTGTGTCCTATCACAGTGCGAACCTAGTGAGATCTTAATCGCGATCTCAACAATCACCAAAATGAGGCCCCAATAACAGCTTATTTCTCTCTTTGCGCTAGTTTTCTGCGTCTGTGGAGGTACCATACAGTCAGCAAATATATATATTGAAAATAGGAAGATAAAGTTAAATTTTGAAATGATTTATTGTTGGCTGGAATTTGGAGGAGTGTTCTTGGAAATTTGGTTATGTCGTGTTTCACCTTCTGTGACATTCATGCAAGTATGTATACATGCTCTACTTTCAGTTCCAAAAAGACTAAAAGCGCCAGACAAAGATCGAACCAGTGAAATCAATGTCAGTAGGAGAGGCATCCAACGTCAGTCTTGTTACCAGGAAGGTTTTGAGATGCAACAAGGAGCTGCTGGAGCACATCACCGCGATCTCAGTGGAAGGTACCAACTGCAAACTCATGAAGGATAAGCTCCAAGTATTAAGTTTTATTGCTGGGTGTTCTTCTCATTGGCAAGAAGCCCCCAACATTTTTTTGGGAACTCCAGTAGGGTTTTGTTGTTGCATTTTTTATACTCGCAACTCATTCACTTTGCCAATTTCTTTTTTCTAGCATGGCTCAGCTGGCAAGCTGAGCAGTGAGTCTGAAACTGTACCATAGTTTCCGGCCAGAGCGTCCATTATTATTCATTGTTCTTCCCTGCTATTCTGATATGTCTGCGCTGTAGTCATGACAGGTGCTTGAATGGTAGCTTCTATTTTCTAGACGTTGGTCCTAGGAAACATTTTGTAAGTGATGAGGTGCCCAAAATCATAGGCGTCAGCAAAGTGGCGCAAGGAGGGAAGGGGGAGTCATTTTGGGGGGTGTAACTTTCAGCCTTATAACCTTGAATAATAAAAAGAGGTTCCCCCCCCCCCCTTCCCCCCTTTTCCTGGAAAAGGTTCTGCAGATACCCATGCCCGCAATCTAGGCCAGCGATTCTGAAATGAGGGTCTGCAGAACCTATCCTTGAAGGCATTTTAGGACCCTGCAAAGCTCTTACAAGCAATTATTATTTTTTTTTTGTGTGATGATTTGGGGCATTTTGAGTCGAGCCCAGTCCAGCCATGATGCAGTCACAGCTCCGGGAGCACAAGTAATCTACAGAAGAATACCTATTTTCACTCTTCATTCATTTTATTCTTGGTAAGCAAGTTTGCAATCCACCCCCCCCCCCCCTTAATTTTTTTTTTTTTTTTTTTTTTTTTTTTACGCTGCTTGGGGTTCCCCATCACTTGCGCCGGTCAAAAAGCGTTTGCCTGCTAGGATCGGCGGTTTCCTTCTCTTCTCTCCATCATCCTCTCTACTAAAGTGGAAAGAGCGTAGAGCGGAAATTATTCCCCTCACCGTACCATTTTAACCTGCAACGTACTATACTCTCGGGGACAAGTAAATTGCCTTGTATCTTTTCTGCCGCCACTAATTCTGTGCATGGAGTAGCTTAGCATATTTTTGGCAGAGGCTTTTGTCGCGCATTCTGCCACCGCACGCCAAGCTGTGAAGTGCAGCAGCACAGTGTGTGCATGCCATCAGTCGCATAAATCAGGGCACTTTCAAGCTGCGTGGATGCAATGACGGCAGAAAAAACACTAGCGGAGCGGACGAAACGGAGCATAATATTAGCAACACTGGTTAATTCCCAATAAATTACAATTTGAATCCTTACTGTAAAACCGTTTCTTTTCATGGCCTCTATTTTTTTTTTTTTTTTTGCAAATCGGTCAAAGAGGACAAACCGCGGCCAGTAAATTTCGCGAATTCCAGACGCCTGCATTGAAACTCTTAAAAGACCCAGAAAAGATAAACAAAATGTTTTTAAACAGTCTGGTTGGGACACGCGTGTCAAAACATAAATTTTATGTAAAGCAAAAAAAAAAAATTTAGAGCAATAGTGACGGTGAGAGATTGATTCAAAATTCTGCCCGCAAAGTTCATGAAGTCACGAAATGGTAATTCGCTCTTTCGACCTCAACGAGATGTTCACTCGCTCTTTCCACCTCAACTTGAAGGCGAAGCCGATCCACCTTTTTTCCACGCGCCCGAAACGCCAAGAGAGAAAACATGTGGAAAGGAGGTGACTATCCACTAAATCGCGTCTCGCGCCGTCAATATTGCTCTAAATTTGTTTTTTCGCGTAAAATTAATTGTTTGAACACGTGTGTCCCAACCAGATTGCTTAAAAAAATTTAGTGCACACTCAGTGTAGTTCCCGTGGTTCGCTATAGTGCACGGCGGTCTGTGAATAAAACCTGGAAGAATTGGGCAACAACGCCGCGCTCGCAAACGAGTTTGAGCTCCCGTTCAGCGACCTCACGCCGACTGAACGGGAGATGCTGGTAAGGACGCAGAACTCTGAATTGGCGCTTTACGAAGGCGCCCCAGACCTACCACCAGCTCCTCGGTCGCCGCCTCAGAGCGACTCCGGCTGACGTGAAGGTGCTGCTCAAAGTCTTCTGATCGGAAATGCAACGAACAAATCCTGACACTGCTGTCCACAGCTCTACGCAAGACGACGGCGCGCGACCAAATGCTGCGCATTGCTGCATCGGTCGGCAGTTTATGCAAACTAACGTCGCCCGATCGACCACACGTCTTTAGCCGACCTTTCGCGCAACCTACTACTGCACATAAAAGCGGCATGATTGGTGAGACACCAGCTCGCAAAGCGAACACGAGACGACACACGAAACCAGAACCAAAAGTCCGCCGCCCCCGGCGCTCGTACCTTTTTCTTTTTTTTCCATGGTTGCTCGATGCTTGTTACGCGCCCGAGGTAGCAGTGCTGGATGCGTTCAACCAGTGACAAACGGAGGGATCGCTTCAGATTATGCTTTTATACACGGTATGAAACCTATTAATTCCCAACTACAGCTTTAAAAGATTATCCAACGTTCAAATGAACGTTTTTCATCACATCTCACCACCGAAATCGAAACCAAGAGCGCGTCTATCGTTTGAACCAATCGCCAGACGAGGAGCCCGTTGTCGTCATGCTTCAACGGCGCACTTTAGTTCACCTTTCTGCCGCCGCCTCGGTGGGGTCTCAGGCATCGTTCCCGGCGCTATTATTACCGCGCCTGTTTGCTCGATTGGTGCGGCACCCAAACTTCTGTTCGGGCTAGAACTTGGTCAACAGTATCTGAGACGTGCCTGACATTCATTTCAATCGTCGAATAAAACTTCGAAACTGCCTTCATGGTCCCTTTAAAAAAAAATTTTTATAGTCCTTTGAAGCATCAAACTTTTTGAGTACCCTTAAGAGTCATGATTCGCGAAAATTAATGGCTCGCGAACATTAAGGGTTTTACAGTACTTCAGAAAATGTGAGTCCATGTTTATGCGTCGCATGATCATGTAAACATACCATGATCGCATAAACGTATGTGATTGCATAACATCCCTTTCCCATGCCGCCAGAGCGGGTAGCAATTACAGGCGGGCGAGCGCATTCTCTGTAGAAGTTTGCACACCACTAGCGGCTTTCTCACTGTTAAAGCTCCTGGGCACGCACGCTCGCACAGCCTTCAGAAGCAAATCTAACCACACCTAACTGCGTGCATTTATGGCCGAGAGCTCTGGTGTCAGGCAACTTGTTTGCTTGCCTCCAGAAATCTTTGAACCCTGCTATTGCACACTTTTCTGATCCAAAACTAACTTCGAGACCCAGTAGGTTTCAAAGTCGGTTTCAAATAAGAAAACCAACGCCAGAGTCAACTTCGAAACCTGGGATGTTTCGAAGTGATTTTCGGCGTTAGTTCCCGAAAGGATACGTCATCGGTTTGGTGGCCGGGAGCTAAAAGCATTTCATGCTTAAAATCATACTCATCAGTGCGGCCTTTATTGTTCTCTGACTGAATCAATTCTGCTTTTAAATGCAGGAAGGAACCATCCCGACGACACCCTACGTTGCCTTCTCAGGCTACGATGTGGTGGTAGCGAAGAGCATGAACATACACGCTGATACAGTTCGGCTTTTTGAAGTGCAAGATGCGGAGGATGGCTTGACTGCACTGCGACCATGGTGGCCTGCTGGCTTTTCGGCTTCGCCCTTGGCCAGAAGACATACAGCACGAGTTGCCTTCTTGAGAGGCTTTGTCCTATTCTAACCTGCTTGCAGCTACAGCCTGTTGCAATCAAGGTGATTAAAATACAATCAAGAAAACACCTGTAGCCTGATTGCTGATCATGTAGTGCGATCGACAAAGTCTAACTCCTGCCATGATTGTTTCGATTTTAGAAATCACTAAAAGCTTTGTTTGTTTTTCTTGAGATGGCGGCTGCAAGTTGTGTGGCTCACATATCTAAGTACGCTTCAGTTCATGACCAGCTTTATGCATTTATATTCATCCCATTTCTCTAGTCCTATGTGTTGCTTTCTAGTCAGCAAACAATTAGGCACCTGTTTGGAGTAGTTAAATGTTTTTTTTTTGTTTTTTTTATGAAAACAGTTTGTGTCACCATGTCTGGAATTCAGCACCCATACTACGAAATGTCAAATTAATCTTTTGTTGAGGTACTTTCGTAAAAATGGAGATGATGGCATTAAATGTTGTGTTTCTTTATCGCTGATGTTCATACTTTGCATATTACTTCAGTCAAAAAACACCACTAATGTTCAACATTTCTATGTAAGTAAAATGTTTTGGTTGTTCATTTTGTGCGTAGCCTGCTCATTTTTATAGGCCAGTACAATGCTATATATAAAATGTTCTGTTTGGCGATTCTTGTAACACTTGTTTTAAACTTAGCTGTTTAAATTTAAGGCTTCCTTGTTTTTAGAGGGAAAAGCCAGATATAAAATTGTACGAAACATCTGAAAAATAAAGATATAGCAAATGGCCAATTCTTGCCTTTACACTCTTGTTTTCGTAAGTACCTCTATATAAGATATCCCCACCCCATGCTTGAATTTGTGCTTTTGTGCTTTTCGAAATTTGAGAAGTGGGCAGTTAAGGTTTCGGTAACGTTTTTCATAATAAAAATAAAGAGGGTCAACAGAAGATAAAAAGATTATCCCGATTTTAAATGATTAGATGGAGATGTACAGTCTGTTAACCCCTTGCCAGTACAAGCTTTTCAGCCTGGATAAAGTGAACGGGCGCGAGAACATACTAAGCAGTACGAAAGGTAATGAGAGTGCACTGGAGGCGGATCTTCTAATACTGATCTTGCGTTGCAACAGACTATAGCTTTCCTCGGAGCATATCGCAATTTCAAAATCTCAGAAATACTCTTTTTCTTTAAAATAAAAGCCAGGCATCGTTGTGGTATATTCTTTACATTGTGGCTTTCTTGAAGAATACGGGCATTCTGAAGGTGTTGCCGAAAGCTTGCCAGGGTGACAGCGCAGTCCACGGCGACAAGTGCGATCTAGTACATGCTCTATCGCAAGTTCTTGTTCTGTGAAAGCACTTTGCACAGTCGCTTTCGCATGCCTGTAGCCATCGCTGCCCTACGGTGGTAATGGTAGGCAACTCCGGCTGACACAAGAAATTGCCCGTCACTGCCACACTCCGTTTCTCTTTAAGTGCAAGGAAACCTAAGTGCCAAGTACAAGCATGTTTTCCTGAACGACGCAACATTCAAAGCCTAGAGCTTGCTCTTAAAGTTACTGTTACAGCTCGTGGTTCCGAAGCAAGTTTTGGCGGACATTTTCCACGAGGAGAGACTCCACCTGCACCGTATTGTTCCGACCGGTACTTGGAGCAGTGGCGTCACTAGGGTCAGGGGCACCCGGGGCAATAGCCTGTCGAACCCCCCCCCCCTCCCCCCCCCCCCCCTGCTCTCGTGGCCCGCCGCGATACCCCCCTGAGCGCTGCACCCGGGACGGTCCGCCCTCCCCGCCTCCCCCTTGTGACACCACTGACTTTGAGCTCTTAGTTGCGGTACTTTAGATAAAACAGAAGGGCATAGAGCAGTGCAAATTCAATTATCATCAGTTAAGAAGTATTCAGCTGCAGTGATTGGTCTGCTTTACATACAAAAAGAATGAAGTATGCTTAAACGCTGGGCTAGCAAGAAATTGCAACCAGGGGTCCTATGCTACACGGCGGGACAACGCCGTCTGCTGCGATTGGTCGGCGGCGCGGCGCTGACCAATCGCAGCCAGTCTACGTTCTGGTTCCTTAGTCCCGCCACGTAGCATAGGGCCCCAAAAGTGATCTCAATTTTGCCACTTCACAACAAACTTAACATTCTATTTTTTATACACTATTGCTTTTTTAAGTACGTTAAACTAATCCTCACTACATTAACTTTTCGCACTAAAAATTCACACCAACATCCACTTGAGACGAGAAGACCCAAACCAACCTTAGTTTTCAGAGAAACCATACGGTTTTGACTTTATTTTCACAATAATGTCGCATAACATATATGATACAAAATGCTGTTATGAATATGTTTAAAATGAGGAAACATTTTTTTTTTTTTGAACGGGACAAGACTGAACTAGAAGTACAACAGTAGGCGAAACAATTCAAACCTTCTTGTAAAAAAAGATGCTTTCCATCTGACAGTACAAATTACTGCAGTGCTAGAAAAATTCCAATGACGTCACTCATTGTTGTGACTCTATAGTACTGAGAATCATGGTATTGCGCCTCTAATGAAACGACTTTGAACAGTTGCACTCTTTGTTGAAACAGAGTGCAACATTGCACTTATGCCACAAAAAAAATATGTAAGGTGAGTGCAATAGGACAGCTTACAACACAGTTTTCTAGCCAGATTGGCATGTGGCCCACCTTGTCTAGAAGGACATACGTTGTTGGCAGTGGCACTGACGGGAGCCTCCTCATGCTTCCCCGGATGGGCACTTTCAGCTCACACCTGGGTCTCGCAGCGCGCTTCCTCTCGTGCGGCTTTCTTGTATTGCGCAGTGTCTCTGCTGCAGACGATTTGAATTCGGGTAGCGATGCCTTGCTGTCCCTTTGTGTCCGCCACAGGAGCCACACACTCATCCATCAGGTTCATCATATGAGAAACAAGTATTTAATGTTTCAAACATGTGAAGATACAACATTTCTAAGTGAATTTTGATTCAATAATACCCCAGCATCAAGTCTAGAAGGTCCGCTCCGCCCATGTCCATATTATAAACAAGAACAACGGTTGGACAGGGCACAGTCTTGTGCGTCTTGTATTTCGTCAAGTAACTTTTGACTTCACATGCAGCTTCAGTTTTGGCAAAAGTGGACAGGAGGGTGGCCGCCTTGTTGTCACGCCACATTGCTGTTGATAGTTTTGTTCCAGACAGCTGGCACACCCTTTCTCTATATGTTCCTGTCTCTCATCTTGCTTGCTTTTGGAAGTGTGCAGCCAGGCAGACGGTTTGCTGCACGGTGCCGAGACAGTGGACTCCCTCCTTCTCTAAAAATAGTTGCAGATGAACAGAGGTAAACCACCTGTCGAAGTACAGCCGGGGGTGAATGTGTTTTGGGGTAGTGAGAGAGAGCCAGCCTCATGACTGCGTTGCTGCTTGCATTCAGGTCGGGTTTACCTGAGAGCTGCTTGATGTCCACGGCAATGCTGACATCTCAAAGTCATAGCTAGATTCTACACTCAGTACAAAAACCTCGTAGCCACAGCGATGTGGCTTCTTGGTGTTGTATAGTTTCGGCAGGCTACGTTCCTTGAAGGGCATGACCTGTTCGTCAACACAAAGCTTATCTTCTCTTGACACTCAGCTTAACTGCTCACGTAAAACTCAAGAAGTAGTCTCACCTTGTGCCACTTTCATGACGAGATTCACCTTGGAGGTACACATTTTCGTTGTTGTTAAAGTGGAGAAACCGCTTCAATTCCTCCCAATTGGTTTAGGTTCATTAGTAGTGAAATTTTGTCATGTCCAATGCTAGAGCTCCAGTAGTGACGGGTTCTTGGGAGCTGAATAATTGACATATACAGCGCCATGCCAAGGATCCTTTAAGCAGAGATTCAGACCGTAACCGTAACCGAAACCGAAAATCATTTAAGAAGGAAATTTTTTCAGTAACCGGAACCGGAACGAAACCGTTATTTGAAATTTATAAAAACCGTAACCCGTAACCGTAAATTATTTAGCGGTAACCGATATTAACGAATGTTCACCGAAAAATCAAAATATTTGTTTTTCTTAAAAATGACCTCGGAGAGGGACCTTGAAATATTGTGGCCATTTGAAAGAGTTGCCATCAGCCTGTGTTGGATCTGCTAATACATTGTCGGTAAATCTAAATTTAGGATTAAGAATACTTAGTTGGAATTATTGGTCCAGCTTGTAATAAAACGTCCCTATTTCCAAATCTGCCACACTCCCAATATTGCTACATGCATTCATCACGTGTCGTCTTCAGGGTATTACCTATATGTTAGAATTTTGAGATCTCCATCCAACTCGGTTCTTTCAAAACCACCGATGTTCCTGACCTACAGTAGCCATTATGAATAAACGAGGTAAATTGACAATCATGCAGAGTTGGCGGAAAAGAAAACCTGGTATTCATTTCGTCTGAAGCGTCAGGGCGTGACGTGTAGTGAGGCGTACGTTGTTGTCAGCACATGACCAAAAGCTTTGGACCAATCCCAAATCGGCTCACGCCCCGCTCCCACAGCGGCCTTGTTGGGGTAGGTAAGAAATCGAAAGTCATCGCGTGCGTCTGATATCGGTGCTCCCGAACACGCTAAACTTGATAGATTTCACCGTGCGTTTTGCTTTGAGATAATGAAGGCAGTACTGCGTTGTAGTTGTTTTCTGCGCTTGCGCACAAGCACAATCACACTTTCCAAATCACGTTTAGGTTATTCGTTTTTATACACCTTTTCCACAAGCGCGCAGCCATCTTGAATATCGTCACTTCTGGTATGCGGTAAAACATCTTTTTGATCTCTCGCCGGAGCTGGAAGGTGTTTACGAAAAATGCGTGATTGTCACACATTCTTGATTTGCCTCACCTATATTTTCTCGCATATTCCAGGTTCAAACGTCCTATTATTTTTTCGCCCCGCATACCAGATATGGAACCCACGTGACTGAAAACGACAGGAAACAGAAAAGGTCTATAGTTCTCTCTTACAAGACGCACGTGCAATGTCATTTGTGCTTCGTTTAACGTCACTCAAGCCCCCCCCCCCCCCCCCAAGTGGTCACCATACTTTTAACAACAAGCACTTTTTGATTTATTGGCTTTAATCAGGCTTTGATTTTACATAGCACGAGTACTCTACAAAATACATTTCAAAGTGCCTGCCATTCATGGCAAAGCACATAGCTAATCGATCTTTTATACCGGACAATGCTCGATGCAGTATTTCTCGTGGAACATTCGCACAAGCAGTGGCGATCCTCTGTTCGAACTCATCGAGGCTTGTCGTCTCGGTGGCATAAACGTGGTCTTTGATATATCCCTACAAAACAAACTCCAGTGGAGATAGGTCTGGCAAACTTGGAGTCCAGGGCGTTGGTCCACCATATCCAATCCATTGTTCAGGGACGTTTCTGTCAAGGAACCGGACTGCTTGCGAACAGGCGTGTGGTGGGGCATCGACGTGTTGAAACCACATTGAGTGAAGAATGTTCAGAGGAAGCTCTGAAATAAACTCGGCCACAACTTCGTTTAGGAGGACGTCATGATAGCTTTTCCATTAAGTCTGCCTGCCTTCAAGAAAATAAGAGCCAACAATTCGATTATCAAATACACCACACCCCACGTTCACCGACCACTGCACTTGGTGTTTGTGCTGGCGGAGCCAGTGTGGATTGATGTCTGACCAGTAATGCGCGTTGTGCAAATTTCCATTTCCGTTTCTGCGGAATGTTGCCTCATCTGTCCATAAAACACTGTTCAAAAAGACTGCGATCTGGTTAGTTTGAATGGTCGCCCAATTACCAAAATCTGGATGTTTCTCAAAGTCTTCTGGATATCAATCCTGTTGGAGGCATACATGCTAAGGATGAAGGTTGTTTTCAAAAGGCACTCTCCACACCGAAAACGGGTTCAATCCAGAGGCCCTCGCAATCTCTCTCACACTGGCTTCTAGGTTCCTGCTTACACATCCGAGAATAGCAGTCTTTAGGTCTTCCGTTAAAACGGCTACAGGCTTTCTTCGCTGAGGAGGTTCAACAGATCCTGTCGAGCGAAGCCGATTAAAGGTTTTAATGAACGAACCACGAGCTGGCACAAGGCGCTCTGGATGTTGAGCGGCGTAAATCGACGAGGATAAGGTAACATTTCCTCGTGTACTGACGTAAGCAAGAACCATATATACCTTTTCTTCAGTTTGCGGTTTGATTTTTTACTAACAGTCATTAGTGTACGGCCAGCAGTTTTTCTTTTTTTACTTCGCTCTTTTCTTTGAAGCCCAGAGATCTGCCTGAATCAGTGTGAAAATTATTAGCGAAAACAAGGAGCGCCAGTTATCACAATGAAACACGCACGTGATAAGTATCAATTTCGAGCCTACAACAACCACGCGATGACTTTTAATTTTAGATCGGCTCGTGGGGAGCGGGCCGTGAGCCGATTTGGGATTGGTCCAAAGCTGTTGGTCTCGTGCTGACAGCAACGTGCGCGTCACTACACGTCACGCCATGACGCCTCTTCCGGAGTGCAACTCTCTCCGCCCTTTGCGCGCTTTTTCCAAGTTAATTTGGGTTTCCCTTTTTCGTGATTGCCCAAATTTGCTACGAAATACTTCGAAGTTAAATCATTATTCTTTTAGATCTCTCAACTGCTTTCGCTTCTATAAACGACAGGCAGCAAATATCTAATTAAAACATGGCGGCTAAAACAAAATACAAAAAAGTTAATTAGCATTTCTTGGTAATTGTGTATATAATGAGCACTTTACTCTCATGTTTGTACGTTCACCGGGTCGGACAACGTAATCCTGAAGGAATAATGTATTTATTTCCAGTTCCGTTATTTTAGAAAACTTTCACTCTTACGTGAAACACCCTATATATATATATTACCAATTTGCGGCCACAGTTTCTTTTCATTTTCTGCGTTCGCAGATTTTTGCAAAGAATGAAAAGAGCGAGCGAATACGACGTAGTTTAGCGAACACGTGTTCAAGCTAGAAACGTGTGCAACTTTTGACCAGTTAGAAATACTAAGACGTTTTTGAGTTTTTGTTATTGCGAATATCCCCTTGTTGGAGGGAGATCGGTGGCCGAGTGGTCTAGCGCACAGCAGCTCGGAGTACTTGGAGCGAAAGCGCGCACTGCATCCCACCCCTGCCCGTTTCGATCTGGATGAGCATCGTACACGGCGTGTGGTCGTTTATCACTACTGCGCGGTGCAGGTTAAAAACCCCAGGCTAGTGGTAGCACTGCACAGGCTAAATTGCTCATCTACAGCTGAGTGATAAATCGCTCGTTGAAGGGAGACGTCTTCAAGGCGGTATAAACATACCCACAGCCAATATTTTCTCGTTGTTGGATATCTAGGCCTCCTTTAAACCGTTTATTATAAAACGGCTGTCTATTATTCTAATAAAACAAATTTTTGGAGAAACCGAGAAAAAAAAACGGTTTTTAGGAACGTGTAACCGGTAACCGAAACCGTAAAATTTAAAACCGTAAAAAAGCGGAACGAAACCGATATCAATAGGAAACAGTAACCATAATCGTAACCGAAACGTTATCTTTTCCAGTTTGAGGCCCTGCTTTTATTTGTTGAGAGAGGCTTTTCAGGGTGGAGGAGGAGGACAAACTTTATCGCCAAAAAGAGACTTATAGCGAGTTCGTTTCACACGCACTGGCACCGTTTGAGTTCTTTCCCAGAACGCATCGCACTCGCAGAATGTCGCACGGAGAACTGACCTCGAACGAACTTGCCAAATGCACCGAGTGCATACAGACTGGTGCTGCCGCCATCTATGTTGTAGAAAGAGTACCGTCCTCACACAAAAACTGGCGCTTTTCTCTTCGACGTGATGGGTGGGAATGCGAGAGTGCAGTCGCTACCAACGTTTATCTGTAAACGTTGATCGTTGCAACCTGTAGTTTTTAATATTTACAGACGGCGTAAATTTCTGCAATTAGCTGGTTGCGATCTGTCAATTCTTATAACCGTTTATTCTGGAGTAAACGGATCTGTCCGCGCAAAAGCTTGATTCGTAGAGCATTGTATTATGCGTGAACCACTGAAAGGGTACGGTTTAAAACTAGTCTGCTGGAATATCCAGCAAAACGTTTCGTGGAACTATCGATTTCGATCGTCGTTACAGGTGGATCAGATTTTTTTAGCCTTGGTGAGGCGTCGAGAACGAGAGCTTTTTCAAACAAAATACGACGGGGCGAGATAGCCGACGTAGGTATATGTTAAACATACGATGTTGCCCAAGCCTCGGGTGACGTCACTATGTTTAGCTTTCTTTGATGTTTATTGGGCAGTCACAGGTTTCTGCTGCGGGAGCTTTGTCGACAAATGTGCAATTTTTTCACCCGCACAAGGATGGTGATAAAGATCTCGGGGGTCGCTGATGCGTTCGTTCTGAGCATTTCCTTACACACTGGTATATTTCAGCGTCTGTACGGCAACAGAGGGACTAAAAAAATGAAGACGTTTACAACTTCCCGTAACGCCGAATTAGAGAGCAGAACTTGAGGAGGAGGTGGGGAGGGTACTGATGGAGAGTATGCCCCTCCTCCTCATCCGTACCCTCTCCTATTCCCCTCCTCCGCTTCTTCTCCTCCCGTGCTCCTAACCTCGTCCTCTGCTCCTCCTCCCCCCCCCCCCCTTTCCTCCTCCTCCTGCTCCTCTCTTGAGGTATTTCGATCTTGCGATATAATTATTATTATTAATTATTAAGGAACTTTCTTTTCCATTTCGATACATAAATGGAGGAAACAAGAGCAAAACGCTGTGAGAACAGCTTGACGGAGCCCCTTGCTCCCTTCTAGTGGCATATACAGAAGTCAAAACAAAGCAACAGCGAAAAACACTGAAAAAACCGACGTAACAAAGTAAAATACAAAAATCAAACAGGACTGATAAATCGATTCATTCGTTTTCGCCCCACATCAGTTCAGTTCGTGATTCCTAAATTGCAATAAAAATAATATCAATGTTATTTTATTACGGAGTTCAATATAGTATGAAGTGTGTATTTCAGTGATTGCATTGAATAGTTGTTGTGACACAGTGGCACAGTTCAATGTTCCGCCAACCGAGTTGGGTAGGAAGTTGCAGGTTCTTTTAGCTCCGCAAGGTTCATTAAGCTATCCCCATTTCTTTTATTTTCTAACTTGAACTGATCGCGAGTCTATAATTGTACATGTTGTAAACAGGAAGTATACTTTTTTTTTTTTATGAGCAGACCCTGGGTGCTTCAGTCGTAAGAAACATTCTCAATGAGACGCACATGTTTTTTTTTGTTTTTTTGTTTTTGCAATAGGAGTATTTTTTGGAGATTTGTGCTGATGGTTGCGCCCCAAACTAGATAACAATAATCCAGGTGAGAAAGAAATAAAGTGTGGTATAAAAGAAGCTTAACATTTCTCGGTAGAATAAAATGATTACGAGAGAGTCTAGAGGTTTTTTGCGCGACACAAAGGACAATCACAAGAGAGCAGACACGGACAAGCGCTTGTCCGTGTCTGCTCGCTTGTGATTGTCCTTTGTGTCGCGCAAAAAACCTCTAGACTGCATCATGAACCAACTAGGCCAACAACAAGCTTTAATTGATTACGAGAGACTAGTCCAATGACCTTTGACAATCTAGTGCGTAAATCATTTACATGATTTTCCCAAGATAATTACTGATTGGAAATTAAACCTAAACTCTTAAAATTATGTACAACATGTATATGCTATGCATTTAGGACAAGGGTCTTAGTTGTGGAAACATTTTTGTTTTTACCGTGCTAAACAATCTGATAAAGATATATATATATATATATATATATATATATATATATATATATATATATATATATATATATATTATGGCATTATCGCTTACCGCTTGTCCGGAGAAAGGAAATGTAGTTCGCACATCTGGAGGCTCCACAGTCTAAGTTCAGCCGGTGCCAGGAAACCGGACAGCAGGATCAAGGTGGAAGAACGAGACAGCGTTAAAGTACACACTTGACGAAGCACGTGATTTTCTCGATGTCATTCAACTTGCTGTTGGCTCTGTCGAGGACTGCTCGGTGTTTTTGATTTCCTCAGCATTAGCCTTGAGCCTGCTCCCCAGAGATGGCACAGCGGAACAGCGAGTGCACGTCCCTCGGGCCCAATTGGAGGTTTTCCTGCATGACTGGTATGAAGCATACCTCGGCAAACCTCACTCATGAGGGCCCTCACCCACCATCGCTCATCACTAACCCTCATCTTCACACGTGAGGTGAGAGTGAGTGAGTTTCTGAACCAGAAAAATTCATGAGTGTGAGGGTGAGTGACGGCCGTGAGGGCTGTGAGTGCTGTGAGGATCGTGAGTGCGTGAGGGCCGTGAGGGTGGTGAGTGCGTGAGGGGCGTGAGGGCAATGAGTGCGTGAGTGGCATAGGTGCGTGAGGGGCGTGAGGGGTGTGAGGGGCGTGAGGGGTGTGAGGGCCGTGAAGGCGGTGAGTGCGTGAGGAGTGTGAGGGCCATGAGTGCGTGAGGGGCGTCAGGGCGGTGAGTGCGTGAGGCCCCTTCAAACGGAGCAACTTTCTCAGCAATTTAGGTGTTGCTGGCAGGTTGTTTCCTAGCCTTCCCTACATCCACACGACTCGCTGATATCGGGTCGGGCTCGAAACAAGCGAGCAACTCGGAGCAATTCGTAGACGTTTAAAGCGGCTGCATCCAATCAGGAACGCGATATCTTCACGTAATTCTCGTGCCGGTGATGATGACAACAAAAGACTTGGTTCTGGTTTGAAATTGATCGTTTTTGGAAATAAATTGCTTTCAGAAAGATGCATTAGTAATCTCAACGAGATTTAAATTCATAAAAACACGTTTATAGCGCGTACATCTGTGTCTAAAAGGTGCAAGAAAAATAAAATTTCATGAAGATGATGGCAAATTCCAGCAATTGGTTGCTGCGTGTGAACGTGGGCGGCCCGTGTTGCTGGTGTTGCGACGTCGGGTTTCTGGGCGAAATTGCCCCATCTGAAGCGGGCCTGAGTGGCGTGAGGGCCATGAGTGCGTGAGTGGCCTCAGGGGTATGAGTGCGTGAGGGCCGTGAGGGCGGTGAGTGCGTGAGGGGCGTGAGGGCTATGAGTGCGTGAGGGCCGTGAGGGCGGTGAGTTCGTGACGGGCGTGAGGGCCATGCGTGAGTGAGGGTGGTAAGTGGCGTGAGGGCCATGAGTGCGTAAGGGGCGTGAGAGTATGAGTGCATGAGGCGCGTGAGGGCCATGAGTGCGTTATGGCCGTGAGGGTGGTGGGTGCGTGAGGGGTGTGAGGGCCATGAGTGCGGGTAAGTGAAGGGCTGAAGGTGAGTGTGACTGTGAGGATGAGGGTGAGTGAGGGGTTGAAGGTGAGTGTAGCTGTGAGGGTGAGGGTGAGTAAGGGGCTTAGGTGAGTGTGGCTGCGAGGGTGAGGGTGAGTGAGGGTGGCCTAAAATGCGACCTTTGGTATGAAGTTCTTTGTCTTGCACGAAATATTTGGTGAGTGCCGTAGGCGAGAGATACAGAGCTACCACGAGCAAGCCGTTGTCGACCTTGGCGGCACAAAATTTACCAACTTTGTCTGACGTGCCACAGAGTTCGATGAGTACAGCACAGACCCGTCCCCATGTAGTTGGCCACTTGGATAACGGGTACACCACGTTTTCATGCGTGCCTCTCGGTGATTTATGAGTGGTGATATTACTTGACTGCACAACGGGTAGCTGGCATCTCCCCTCCTCCTCCTTCTCTCCTCCTCCTCTCCTCTTCCCCCTCCTCCTCCCTCCTCCTCCTCTCCTCCTCTCTCCTCATCCTCCTCCTCCTCCCTCCTCGTAACGTGACGAGTGACGTCACGAGGGCCACGAATGACGTCTCGAAAGCCACGAGTGACGTAATGAGGGCCCCGCGCGTTGCATCATGGGATGTTTCTCATAATGCAGCGGGCGGGACCCTCATGCAGAGGTCGGCATTTTAGGTCGCCCTCACTCACCCTCACCTAAGCCCCTCACTCACCCTCACCCTCACAGCTACACTCACCTTCGGCCCCTCACTCACCCTCATCCTCAGTCACACTCACCTTCAGCCCTTCACTCACCCTCACGGCCCTCACGCCCCTCACCGCCCTCACGGCCCTCACGCACTCATCGCCCACACGTCCCTCACGCAATCACCGCCCTCACAGCCCTCACGCACTCATACCCCTCACGCACTCATGGCGCTCACACCCCTCACGCACTCACCGCCTTCACACATCATACCCCTCACGCACTCATGGCCCTCACGACCCTCACGCACTCACCCCCTTCATGGCCCTCACGCACTCATACCCCTCACGCCCCTCATGGCCCTCACGCCACTCAGGCCCGCTTCATTCAGGGCAATTTCGCCCAGAAACTTGACGTCGCAACACCAGCAACACGGGCCGCCCGCGTTTACACGCAGCAACCAATTATTTCCATTTGCCATCATTATCATAAAATTTTATTTTTCTTGCACTATTTAGACACAGAATGAAGCACTATAAACGTGTTTTAAAACATTTTAATCTGGTTGAGAATACTAATGCATCTTTCTGAAACAGTTTATTTCCAAAAACGATCAATTTCAAACCAGAACCAAGTATTTTCTTGTCATCATCACCGAGATGAGGTATCACGTGAAAATATCGCGTCCCTGATTGGATGCAGCCGCTTCAAACGTCTTCGAATTGCTCCGAGTTGCTCGCTTGTTTCGAGCCGTACCCAATCTCAGCAATTCGTGTCGATCTAGGGAAAGCTAGGGAACAACCCGCAAACAACACCAAAATTGCTGAGAAAGTTGCTTCCGTCTGAAGGGGGCCTCACGCACTCAGGGACCTCACGCACTCATACCCCTCACGCCCCTCACGCACTCATGGCCCTCACGCCACTCGCCGTTCTCAAGCCCCTCATGGCCCTCGCGCACTCATACCCCTCACGCCCCTCATGGCCCTCACACGCACTCACGCCCTCACGCACTCACGGTCCTCACTCACGGCACTCACTCAACCTCAAACTCATGAATTTTCCTGGTTCAGAAACTGACTCACCCTCACCTCACCTGTGAAGATGAGGGTGATTTAGGGCCCTCATGAGTGAGGTTTGCCGAGGTATGCCCTCATGACGTCACTTCTGACATCACGTGTGACGTCATTATGAGAAACGTCCCATAATGCAACGCGCGGGTCACGAGTGAGACCCGCGCGTTGCATTATGAGACGTTTCCCATAATGCACTGCGCGGTTACGCTGACGGCGACACCGTTCAAGCCGGAAACGGGCCGAAGAGATGCGCTCTAAAACTTGCAAATAAAGCATGGGTTGTCAATTTCTCCTTTTATGAAATAGCAGGCGCTCAGATTCAAGCTCGCGTTTGATTCCCCGTTGCCCGCGGAACACAATTTCTATCAGAAAATCTACTTTTTTACTTTCGGTTCCGCTGTACGAATGGTAGATCGCAGCAAACGAATCCTCGTTGTCTGCTCCCGCTCCTCGCCGGATTGCATTTTGGCGCACGGTCGATTTTCTCGGTGAAGCGAGTGCATGCACGCGTGGGGTGCCGGCGCTGAAACGAACTCGGAGAGTGCAATCACTAGTGGAGTGCCGGCCGAAACGAACTCGATCCACGCTGCGAGTGCGCCCCTTTGTGGGCTCGAGTACCGTGAAACGAACTCGCTATTATTCTGTAGTGGGCCCTATTGCAAAGCTCCAGTGCTTTTTTCCGCGAGTCTTGCCCGCTCCACCTGCTGTCGCTCATCTTGAGCTGACCAGACGAGCAGCTCAGCTTCCCGGGTCTCGTGCGAAGGGTCGGGGATAGGGGGGAGGGAGAGGTTGAGTTAATTGGCCCACGTGACGTGGAAGAACGACGAAACCTCTCCACAGTGCGGACACCAATCCGGGTATCTGTCCGGGTAAAATCTATACACATTAACTAGGTGTGTGTATGTGACTGTTTGTGTCTGACGCCAGGCTGCGGCCTGCTCTCGAGACAGCGACCGGTCGGGTGGGGTGAACAAATGCCTCCGGCCGCGGAGATAGGCGACGATCTCGGAGTACTGATTCGGGACCGGGTGTTGTTTGTCTTCGCTTGACGGCACCCGGAAGATGCAGGCTCGGGCTACGGCGTGTACCTGCCGGTTTCCGTCCACAAACTTGTAGCCGCGGGTCCAGCCTACTTCCACGCTGGGGATCTTGGGGCTCTTTCTCAGGATGCAGAAGGCTTGCGGGGAGATTCTTCCTTCGCGAAACTGTCTAATGGCCCCCTTTTGAGTCTGAAAGGATGGTCACGTGCTCCGTCTTCGTGGGGGAGACAATAGCCATTGCGATCCCGACCTCCTCCGCCATCACCGGTTGGATGGTGCAAACCGAGGCCGTGACGACTGTGTCGAGATCGCTGTCTATCCCGCTCATCGCCGCAGCGGCGTGGCCGGTGTAGAGTGCAACATTCGTGTAGAAAACGTCGTCCCACTTGCCGTAACTCCATCGCATATCCTTGCACTGAGCCGTCCAGCGACCTAGATGCAGGGATGGACTCATGTACCACGGGATTGGTGCCACCTGGACCTTGTCCCGTAGGGCCAGCGGCAGCTAGATAGCCTCACGTTGCGATGCGGGGATGGGGATGCCGAGCGATCTCGGAACGTGCCGACCAATCCGTGTGAGGGCCAGGCGCTCTCGCTGACTGGCTAGGTGCGCGTCAATGAGTTCCTGGAAGGTGTTGTTCCAGCCCAGCCGCAGGAGCTTGGCGTTCGTCGCGTGCGGCGGCACCCCCAGTGCCAGCTTGTACACCTTGCAGATGATCACGTCCATCTTGCCCTTGCCTCTCGACAGCAGTTTGAGATACGGAGTCGCGTATACGTGATGCGGCTCACGACGAGTGCGGTCAGCCAGATCAGGTCCGGCTCTTTGAGCCTGTGTCCGTGACTCATTATCCTGTTCATTATGTGCATGACTTGCGTGGTTGTCTCGACGAGTCGGTCGACCGTGTACTTGGCTCCACCGTCCCGCTGGAGGTGAAGGTCCAGTATCCGGACCCGCTCCACCACCGGCACGGGGGTACCATCCTTGAAGGTGAGGCGGATGTCCGCCTCCTTGCTCTTCGAGGATCGGCTCGCCCGCGAGGACAAGCAACAGCTGAGACTTATCGGGGGCGCACTGGAGATTGCCGGCCTCCTTTGATGAAGTCTTGTTTCTCGCCGTCCGATCCTGACGTAGCCCAAATTGTCAGATCGTCCTCATAGAGGTTGTGATTCATCCGGGGAATCCGTTCCAGTAGAGGAGGCGGCTTGCACATCGCCAGGTAACAAGCTGGGTGACAGGACCGAGCCTTGCGAGGTGCCCTTGCTCGGGACCGGGATGGTGCCCATGAGGATGGACTCGACGCCGATGGTGGCCATGTGGTTGCTCAGGAAAACCCCCCCATAATCATACATCCAGGGCCCGCACCCAGTCGAGAAAAAGGTTCTTGAGCACCAGCGTGTGGCTGACGTTGTCGAAGGCGCCCTTCATGTCCCGGGCTAGGACCACCTGCGTCGTCGTACAGGAGAATTTGTCGAAGATATCCTCCTTGATCTGGAGCATGACATCCTGCGTGGGTAGGTGGGACCGGAACCCGAACATGGTGTTCAGGGTGGCATTGCGTTGTGTACAGGATGGTCCCCTCAAACATCACTGTAAACACCTCATCAGGGCATTGGCATTTAAAAAACTGGAATGAAGAATCCAGGTCTGTGACGCTCGGCGGTGGCTCTATTTACCTGATGAACTCTATTTCTTTTGGATTCCTTTCAAGAGAGCATATTTTCCACTTTGGGACACCTTTCTTGTTTCTGGCACTTACTACTGCAGGAAGCTGCTTCATCCTCACTTTCTTTTTTGCTTTCACAGCGCTCATTTGATGTTAATGTAAAAGGAAATTGGCCGGATTCCACTCTTCGTTCCTCCGTAAAAAGTGCTGGCGCCCAATACCTCTCATAAAAATGAGTACTTAAGGTTCCAAAAATGACCAAGCGTCTAACAACATATGATGTTGGCATTTCTTTTTTTTTCTTTCCAGTGAGCAACATTATATCATGCCAAAGCTTCCCGTAACTGCACACTGTATCTCATAGCGCGCTAAACTCAGTCCAGAAAAATCGGCGCCTGCACGCAACGGGCGTCCAGTTTCCTCAGCAGTGTATCTTATGGTGAACTTTACCTTGGGAAATTTTAAGGCGCTCCGTTGTTTTGCAAAGTTATAACATGCTAAAAATTGTTAAAAATGAGTTCGCCACGGACGACCGAGTTTACCGCCGGCAAACGCTGTAGTCTTTATTGGATTGCACAGGAACGAAGGTGAGCCTAACTTTTTCACAAGAACGACGATACGCCTCGTAACTTCACAAGATAAAATGCACCAATGGAATGGTAACCCCTGGTTACGTTCAGATGGCAATTTTTCCGTTCGCTTTCCCATACCTCGTGTCACTTACCGACTTTTGCGGGGAACGCGACACGTTGCGCTGCCTGACGCACGCGCGTTTTGGAACTAATTCAGTTGACAGTTCTTTCCGATGATGAAGCCATTGAAGCCACGGCGGTATGTGGATTTCTAGGCTGCTCCCTTTTGAACGTGCGGAAACTACATTACGTACAGCTTCCGTATGCGCCCTAGCCATATATTGCTTTCTGCAATGTCCAGCTCCTGCCCACTCGCAGGATTTATTTCTCCGAATTCTCCATAGCACCATCTATTTTCTTCTTATTTATCTAAGTCTCCAGTCGACGCTGTGTTCGCCCGATCGCGTTCGCGGCGTTCACAGTGCACTCGACCGCTGCCGAACCAGCTGTGCCGGCTGTGCCCGCAACGACAGCGTCGCTATAGCCACCACCCCGCGAGTGTGGTTGCCAGACAGAATTCACACGATCTTTTGTTTCACTCACGTTGAGTTACAAGAAGTTGGGCGCGTATCATATATAATACACTATGCGGTAAAAAGTTATTAAGGGATATGTGTACCTACTTAAGACAAATGCAGGAAAATTTTATTGAGGAACAATATTGGCTCAATCGTTTCATATCTTTATCAAGACTAGCATGGTCACTGGACTAACCGATGTGCGAAAAGGCACGACGTATATACCGATCGGGGCACTGTTTAGGTCGTATAGTTAGGATGTGCTGGTGTTGTGTTACTGTGTTACTGTGTTCTAATGCTTCTACTCGCATGTGTGTGCATGTGCAGTGCTATGTCATGTGTGCATGTCTGTGGCGTGAGTGATCATGTGGTCGTGCGACGGCCAGTCAAAGGATTTGCTATCTTATTTTTTTTTCCCATATATTTAGCACTTTTATTTGTCGTCGCTAGATGGGTGTTTTCGCAACCCAATTTTAAAAGTTTGGCGGCTGGTGATCTATCACTATTAGAGGGCTGGAAATTTATCATCGAATATTCTATGAGCTTCATCCGTCGCGTTGATTGCTCGGATTTTATCCCTCTGGTAGTCGTGTTATGCTGCCTGAGTGTAACGAAAGGAGGTTAGGCAGGCTTTCCCAGTGCGTGTTCTATGTACTGAATGCCGCTGTTCACGCACGAACGTCCATGAGTGGATAACACAAGTAACAGAGGTGAGCACCGGCATTAGTTGATCGAGAGTGACACGGAGAACGTCAGTGCGATGCCTTCTAGCCACTGTCGACAGGAAGTGTCGGAGCGATTCGTTGTCGCTCACGGCAAGTGCGCGTTGTGTTCAATAAAGCCAGCATGCCAATGCTTGTAAACCGATCGCTTCTTTATAAGCGCTCCTGATGCGATGAAAATGCGACCGGCATCGAGCAGGCCGAGCGAGACTTCGGCGGCACTCTCGGCTGTTCAGCCTCCAGCGCTTTCGGCCTTGCTCGTATTACGTGTTGTGTTGGCGCTTTGACAGAGAGATATTCGGAAAGTTTTTCTGCGCCTACAGATGACACCAAATGAGCGTACAAGCCGTATTCTTTCCCTCAGCGAGAAGCCGTGTGCAGGCTCTCCAAGCCTTTTAATCGTATCGGCCTGTCGCATACTGGCCGCCATATTGTTTTTACGTGTTAGCAGATACACGATTTTCATACCTCCGGTGGCTAACACCCTTACACGAGTAAAGGCGTTAGCCAGAGGACGAGCCATTCACACGAATAAGGAATGTTAAAATGTCAAGTGTGTAGCATTCCGGTTTCGACTGCGCGAATATTACCGCATCCTAACAACGAGGCGTTACATAAGTCTGTAATGTTTTGTTGGTACAGAGCCGCATACGATAAGAACTAAATCTGTTAGTATCGACAAACAAAACCTTACTACTTTCTTTACAGTAGTTGGTAACATGAAGAACAACAGAACTTTTGGACTTAGGAAGGCGTCAGTTTGTGCACCATATTTCCCGATTGTTTTATCGTAGCTCATAGGCTACCTGTATATATGGTTACTAACAGCTGAAGAAAGGAAGGGTGTCTTATTTTATGCTTACACTTCTTGCGTCGCGATTTGTTCTTTGAGGTTCTTATAGGCAAACTGCCGCAGTCGTATTGACTGCGGAGCTCTAATAAGGTGCTCTGGGCTAACCGTGCCCTACGCTTCTTAAACTGTCAGTACCCATACTTTGAACGGAGTAATCGGAGATGGACAAACCCTACCGCTCTTGATCCGTCGGTACCAGTAGCTTGTCTTTGGAAGGGCGCCGCTTACAATACCTACGCTATACGTCGCGTGCACACGGTGCTCTTTCACACTCTTCCTCGTAAGTCAGGAACGTCCCGTTAATGCAATAGAAGCTACGCTGTCACGCGCCCAAACCACCAATGTGTCTGATCAAGCGACGTCACTGCAAGGATTCTACGATGGCCGAGCGGCCTACAATGCGCCAACATCACCGATCAAAGCAAATGAAGCCGACCTCAAAACGACCATAGTCACCGGAAGAATGAGAACGGCAGTTACTACTTCAAATGCCAGGCCTCCAGCACGCCCTCCTTGCCTTCCGTCGTGCTTTGGCTACGCGCGCACGCTCGAAGCTCATGAGATCCTGAAGCGTTATCGAAGGTAGGAAGCTGGCGCTGGAAGCGGATCAAATGAAGACCCTTCCCGTCGTCCTTATTACGTCAGTTACTCTACTGTCGACTTAACTTACCCCAACCTGGCATTCTTAAATTATGACGAGTATAACGCTTCGCAATTTTTTAATGTCGCCTCCACTACGCCACAGGGTGGCCAACAACTGTGCCTACTACGGCCTGCACATCAACGTGAGCAACATGAGCGGCAACGAGTTCCTCAACTTCTTCCTGCTGGGGCTCGTCGAGTTTCCGGCTTTGTTCGCGGCCTGGTGGACCATGGAGCACTATGGACGACGGTGGACGAACGTCGGTTACCAGCTGCTCGTCAGCATGGGCTGCGTCGCATCTTGCTTCATTCCATCGGGTCAGTGATGCGGCGTACCCCGCTTTAACGTGCGGGTCGTCCACGAGAGATCCTATCACTGTAAAACGAGCCGGAAAAATTGGCTCCTGCACGTGAAAAGCTCGAACTTTTACCAAAAGTGTATTTTAGTAGTGCATTTATCCTTGAGAAATTTGAAGGCGTAGCTCTCTTCTTTTGTAAAAAAGGAGATCAAAAGGAGCGGACGTGCTTGCGGACGACCGAGTTATACTCGGCGACAACTTTTCTTGGCAATGCAGTGGAGAGGAGGAGAGCCCGCGCACAGCTTTATTCAGCGCTCAAAATGGGAAAGGGAACGCGCGCCTCTGCCCTTCACTGCATTGCCAAGAAAAGTTGCTGAGTGTAGCAGTAGTTGTAATTTGTTGCGCCATCTCCCGACAGGCGCAGAGGGCGTCATCCGCTCGCTACGGTTATTAAGAGATGGCGCTACAAGTTCTAGACATCGTAAAAAAGATGTCGAAATAATACACAACGAATGCCACTCACGGCAGAAAATAAAAAGGACACTTTTTGAAGAGCGTGAAACTTCCGGCAGGCGCGTACATTTTTAGTGATGACATCAACCACTCAAACAGTTCAGCTTTCCTCCTCGTTGTCGTCTCCTACATTTTTTTTTTACAGAGCGTAAGGGCTAGTTTCCTTAAGATCATGTCCGGTACCAAACAAATGTCGACACCCGTGGTCGACACAACACTCTGGTTGCCGCCGTCGCTCATAGATGGCGGCAGCTGTCCAGAGTGTGTTTGCCGGTTGTCTGCTTGCCACTGTCGCTCATAGATCGCGGCAGGAAGAGCGGGAACGGAACGAGCGGCGATGTGCGGAGCAGCGCGAATGGTTCCGCAACCGCCTCGAGGCCGCTATCGCCTAAAGTTCCACTGCGTCGAGCGCTTCAAAGTCCCTTGCGAAAGAAGAGCAGATCGCTCGCCTGGAAAGCCACCGCCGAGAACAGAAGCTACAGCTACGCTGCTCTTCCTTCTTCACCAGAGTGAAATGGCTGAAGGTTTGTTGGTTTGAGAGAGAGAGAGAATGAATTTTCGAGAGTTTGGGGAGTGCTAACAACAATGGAAGCCTTGACGACAGCCAGCAGAACGTGTAATTGGCTGTCCAAACCTAAGTGATGAGCACGCTCCAAGCCTTTGTCCATGAGTATGAAAGCGGAGTGTAGCTTTCCGCCGGCAAACAAAAATAGGGGGGGTCGCGAACTTTTGTCGAACCGGAGTTTTAGGTCGAACTTTCGGGGTTCGACTGGTTTGAACCGGTTCGACAAATCTTCGAACTTTTCACCTGGTTTGACCAGTTCGACTTTGTAGACAGTGTGGCCAGACCTTGACACAAGCATGTCTAGGTTTGGAGAAGTTTACTGAAGAGAAGAATCACTGAAGAAGTCATTAGGTTTGCATAAAAATAAGCACGTGAGAAAATTTTAATTATCTGAACCACCATCTACAATAGTCTAAATTTGCAGCACTTCCCCGTTCTTATCGTGTCTTTATACTTCCCTGCGGTAATTCAACTTATTACTGCTTACCCCTTCATTAATAATAAAGTTATATACGGCCTTCAGCCTATAGTCGGTGCCAGGTTAGGAGTGAAGTGGAAGGATCCTCCCACATCTTTCCACTTTAGCAGAGCGAACGCTGGAGAGAGAGGATCGCCCCCTCTCCAGTTCGCTCTGGTAAGGTTGAAAAAGGTGGGAGGAGCTTTCATTTCAGCCTTAACTAGTCACCGACTATAAAACTCCATCGATGGACACAACAAAACAAAAAAAACTGAAAATGTATTTTAAAGACTACCCTCGCAAGAATTCACTGTATTTATAAATCGAAAACTTTTGACAAACACAAGGAGACCCCTGAAAATGTAGCGTTTCCAAAAACATACATGAGGCACGGAACGTGGGAGGGCCGTGTACTCCAATCGGGCACAAAAACATATTATCAATATAATACCGGTTTCAAACGAAGTAAAATGTCCTTAAATTTTTCTTTTCATATTTTAATAACTTCATCTAAGGCATTTACTGAGAGAATTTTACCTCAAAAGCTAACGGAAACAAATATGCAGGTAATATCATACATCTCATCCTTTTTTGTGTCATTTCAGGAGCCATCGTGGCCGGTGTCACAGCGTCGCTCATCGCCAAGTTTGCTTGCACAGCTTCCTTCATGATTATGTATCAGCAAGCTGCCGAACTGATGCCCACGCCACTACGAGCGTTTGCACTTGGCTCATCGTCGGCCTTTTCTTCAGGTTTTTGCATCTGCATGCCCTACATTATCTATCTGGTAAGTAAAAGTCTGCTCACTGATTTCTTTTTTTTTTCTTTGCTTGCGTCTGTGATTTTTGGCCTTCCGCGTAGTGACGCACAAAACAGCTCAAGTTTTGTGAGAGTGGTACACTTGGTGGCAAACCATTTCTTCAAATTTAGCCACTTTCTGCAGAACGCGGTCGTTAGTTCCATATAATAGCGCATTGACTTCGCGTAAGACCCAACTCCAGTGCAGTCACGGTGGAAAACAAAAATTATGCTCCGTCCTTTTCTGCTTGTTGCCATTAAGTTCATCACACCATATGGACAATAGACCATTTGCTATATTATCCAAGCATCAAAGAGAATGCAGGGATTGGTGCTCCACGCGCCACACGCGCACGCCTTCCCCGTATAAAAGATTCGAAGTAAATAACCAAAATAAAGCGTTGACGAACGCGCGTGTAAGATGCCTTTTGTTTTAGGTGTGGTAATATAGCAATAGGTCTATTCTTTTACCTTCGCAATCGGAGATGGGTACGTAAGAAAGGAAGCCCAGCAACGTCGAGCTCAAAAGGCTCGAAACAGCCACTTTATACTGATTACCGAATGTGGTTAGGGGCTTGGTTATGATAGATTCAGACAGGTGAAGCTAGGTCAGGCCAAGTTAGGTTAGATGTCAAACGACAATATCAAAGCGCGTCTTATAGATACGATAGTAAGAGGAAAATATCAGATCAGCTTAATGTACATCTGGGACCTTGATAATAAAATATTAATTAATTTCACCCCAAGAGAACTGCTCAATGCATAGATTCGTGATTACAAGTGAATATAGTATAACAGGTCAGAAGCCACGGACGCCATGTTGCTCTAAAGGTATCTCTATTGTTCTTTTTCCGATCGCCGAGACTGGGGTAAATGTTTGAGTCAATATTATTTTGCGGGTGTTGATGCATGTTTTGGCCGCAATCGCCCCTTTCCAAAAGTCCGCGCCAACGCCTGTCCGCCATTGCTTGATCACGTGCTGCGAGCATGTATTGGACCAACACCTCCTAGAAGAGAAGGCCGGAGTGCTCTTCTCGTGACGTCGCGAAGGAAGGCCACCGGGGGCGCGCGTAGAAGCGAAGGCAACGCGCGTGAATCGACCGTCGTAATACGCTTTTAGTCACATACGCGTGTCTTATTAGCTAAAATGAAAGCTGCACATAGCAACGGTTCTATAAAACATTTTATTACACGGGCAAAACATTACGCCACTAAATAATCGGTACGCACTAACACGAGGTATGCGAATAAGACGTCTATAAACAAGTGTTACCAAGAAAGCCCGTAATAAGTCGGAAACATTGAGTCACGCAATTATTGCTGTAGGAATGCATATTTTATACAGAAATACTTCGACAAAAGGGCGAGACATGCAGTGATTGGACACAGCAAAACACATCAGTTAAAAATCAGGTAGACGTAGTCAACACGTACACGTCAAGACAAGTGTCACTTACGATGATGTAAGCAATGTTATCGCGTGCAGTCACTGAATTCTTGCATTATATCCCGGCCAGATGGCAAAATTAATGTAATTTAGATCGAATTAATATATGGGATCGACAATTCAGCTTGCGACGCTCGTATAATCATTCAAGACCGCGAGCTGATTAAATCCCATATCATTTAATGAAAATATATTAACTTTTCCGCGTGGCAGGGGTACTAAACTTACTATTTAGCCAACTAATTTACTTTTCCCTATGGGCTCGAGCTGCCTTAGAACAAAATATAACTTATTTTGTATACAATACCACTATTACCGTAATACAGTTAAGATTTTAGTATAAACGCGGTAAAGGCAATAAAATAGCATTAGTACGAGGGGCGTTCATAAAGTTGGTATTATCGGCACAAAAAAAATTAAAAAACGGAACAAAACAGGCATCAACATGAGCGCGCGTACCTCTAGTTTCTGCACATTATAAACATCGCATGCTATAATAGCCCGGAACACTGCTAGGGAGTCGAAACAAAAATGGCACCGCCCGTCGGTGCCAAGCACATGCAGTGATTCGTTTTTTTTTGCATTTGAAGGGAAGCAATGCCAAGGATATTCATTCCAAACTGGGAGCGTTGTTCGGGGACAACGCCCCAGTTTATGACACTTTGGTTAAATGGTGCAGACGCTTCCAGTGTGGCCAAATAAGAGGAAAGTATTTCAAGGACGGCGACCAAGTGATTGCTGAAGTGCAGCGATTTCTGACAACTCAAAACGAGGAGTTCTATAGCAATGGCCTCCGGCATGTGTTGCATCACTGGAAAAAGTGGGTAACTTTTGGTGGCGAACATCTAGAGAAAGTCTCAACTTCTACTTGAGTTTGATTGCTCAATCTCTATTCCTTCGTGACAATAATACGAACTTTATGAACGCCCCTCGTATAAATAAACACGTAAGCACAAACAACCTACTTTCAATAATCACACAAACTTGTTATTCACGTTCCAGTAAAAAGTAGATTGCCACCCATATTTAAAAATATCGACGCAAGTGAACACGAATAACGACGAAGAACAAATTTCATTCTATCATGAGATTTTAAAAAAATAAAAAAACGACTGCAGCACTCTACTCGCGTCCTAGATGACCAGGAAAGCCGTAAATAAGTTGTTTCTCACCTGTCCATTGTACCCATCCGTCACGAAAACATTTAACACGAACTCCAAGAAGTCTCTCTCTTTGTCGCGAGAGAGTTCTATCGATAATCGACCAGTGTCATCGTTGACTAGTTGCCACACACGTCACTCAAACCGTAGCAGGACTTGTTCCGCAAATCCACGTAAATGCCGTAGTATCAAGCGAACACGAGACTGCGGTGACGACAGAAAACGACGGGAAGAAGGAAACAAGTCTCAACCGAACCACACACGAGGGCAGCAGCGACGAGAGGGTTAACGTTGTCGACCCATCTCTTGCTCGTGTGCGCTCCCAGAGGCAATGACTGGATTTTTTTTTTCGGTTTCCTTCCCTTCTGAAATGTCTCAGCGTTCCTTTTCAGACAGTCAACAGCTCACACCCAACTTAAGTTTACCAGAATCGGAGCCCTTATGAGGGAAGAAAATGTCACACCCGGCCGGTTCATTCGAAAAGTCGGGGGTGCTGCGGGACTGCACGTAGTCCCGCTGTTACGGGGATAATCCATAAACGTAAATTTGGTACTTTCAACCTTGGTAACGCATCGTATATTACGTTTATATTATATATATATAATAAATTATACAAGGCCGCGCTTTTAAAACGTATATTAATGTGTAATAAACACTCACGAACACCACCGCGCCGCTTGACAAGAAAGAATTTGTTCCCGTCGATACCAGATATTTTCTCACGTAGTTGTACCATGAACTTCCTTCCTCCGATATTGTGACGTACCCACACGGAGCGCTGCGGCCTTCTTCTCTAGGAGGTGTTGATTCGACACGAGGGCTGCGTCGGCATTCGGCGAGGACTCGGATCCGATCGCGCGCTTCGTGTCCAAGCAATGACGACCGCCATATGTTGCTCGATGGACTGGAAAAACAATCAGTTGAGTATGGTGGTTATAACAGTTCTACTAATGTTCAACCAGTAGTCCGTGATAACGGCGTAAGAAGTTTCAGGTGGAGTAATGCCGTCTCCTAAGGCGTCCAACTTTCGTCACCCGTTTCTCATGCGCGCCACCAGATGGCGCCACGGTTGTCGAGGCCTACGAAGGCCGTCTCACTGTTGGAAAATCTTGATGATGAAGAGATGATGGAAAAAAACCTCCTACAAGCGTGTCGTACTATGGGACATCCTATACCAGCAAAAAGGCGGCTTCCAGCGTAGTGGATTAAGGCGTAACGTCACGTGACCTCAACACAAATTCAGTTTTCCCGCTAAATGTAGCGGGGAAAATGAGGTCACATGACTTCGTGTCACGTCACTCATGAACAAATTCAGTTTCTCCGCTAGATTTAGCGAAAAAAATGACGTCACGTGACCTCAGCATTAATTCAATTTCCCGCTAAGTCTAGCGGGGCGGTTACGCCGACGGCGACGCCGCGAAACGCGGAAACGGGCGCCTAAGAGCTGCGCTTTAGAAACTAAATCTGAGATACCGCTCTAATATCATTCCTTTTATTTATTTATTTACTTATTCACAATACCTTACAGGCTCTTTTCTAGAGCATTGAGTAAGGGGGTATTATACATAATTTCACAAAAGAAAATAGAACAAACGCACATACAGTCTCACACAAAGTTGTCATGTAGGCACAGCATACAATGAAACCCAGCTAAGTATAATTTTAGAAAAAAATACAATAACATAAAGCACTGGACTGATATAAAAAGTTATCTAGTTACACAGAAACAGAATTAAGCGGAAGCGCATTGCTTAGAAAATAAGATTCAAGTTTAGCACGGAACAGTGAGGTCTCGGTAATGGTGAATATGTATTCGGGAAGGTCGTTCCATGCGCGGATGCCACGTGGTACAACTGAGTTAATAAACGCGTTGGTTGACCCAGTGAGGTGTTGAAAACTTTTACTGTTAGTGGTTCGATGAGATGATCTGTTAGGGGGTTTAAGGAAAGTAACGCTTGAAAAACGATTGTTATAATAGAACTTGTGAATTAGGCACAGAGTAAAAATGGTTCGACGTACTTCGAGCAATGGCACGGAACATTGATGTTTTAGGAGAGAGACACTCATGCTATATGAATAGGAAGATGTTATAAAGCGTGCTGCTCGAGTCTGGACTTTTTCAATGTGCGCGGTTAGGTATTTCTGATAAGGGCTCCAAATCGCGGCAGCGTATTCGAGTTTAGGACGGACATATGTTTCGTAAGCGAGTTTGCGGAAATGGTTAGGGGCCGCTTTTAAGTTACGTTTAATATAACCGAGCGTTCTAGATGCGTCAGCGGTCACAAAGTTAATATGGGTGACCCATGAAAGGTTAGATGTAAAATGGACACCAAGATACTTGTAGGATGAACATACGCTAAGGGATGAAGTGCCTAATGTGTATGGGAACTGCGAAAGAGATCGTTTGCGAGTGAAGTTCATTACTTGGCATTTGGATTTATTTAGTGTCATTAGCCTTTCTTCGCACCAGTTGTTAATGCGATCAAGATCATGCTGGAGTAGTACGTGGTCATCTGGAGTGTTTATTTTTCTATACAAGACACAGTCATCCGCAAACAAACGCACATTAGAAAACAATGCATTTGGGAGGTCATTTATATAGATAAGAAATAACAAAGGACCCAAGACGCTGCCTTGCGGAACGCCAGAGGTTACATTACTAATGTCAGACTGAAAATCACCACAGATAGTATACTGAGAGCGAAACAACAGAAAGTTGCGAATCTATGAGAGGGTTAAAGAATCAAGATTAAGTGACGAAAGCTTAGACAAAATGCGACAGTGGGGAACGCGGTCGAATGCTTTAGAAAAGTCCAGAAATATTGCATCGGTTTGAAAGTTAGAGTTCATGTTAAGATGTAGGTCATGGGTGAATTCAAGCAGTTGTGCTTCACAGGAAAGGCCTTTACAAAAACCATACTGATGTTTATAAAAAAAAATTGTTAGACTCAAGATACGATGCAACATGTGAAAAAATTATATGTTCAAGTACTTTGCACACAACACTGGTTAAAGAGATGGGGCGGTAATTCTCTGTGAGGTGGCGATCTCCGTTTCTGAAAACAGGAACGACCTTCCCTATCTTCCAGTCGTCTGGAAGTATACCGGTGGACAATGATTGTTGAAATAGTAGACCGCAAATTTCACTGGATACGCGTTTTGTATTCTTAAGAAGCTTAGAGTTAATGTTATCTGTGCCAGCCGATGTACTAATAGTTAGGTTATCTATGATATTTTCAATTCCCGAAGGTGATACGGATATAGGACTCATGAATTGATAGCTAACGTCATTAATAACAGGCACTGTTGACGTATCCTCGTGCGTAAATATAGATGCAAAATGGTTATTCATAACAACAGGACATTCAACGTCAGAAATGGTGTCACCTTCCCGGTTAGCCAAGGATATTTTATTTGTGGTTTCATTTGGTGCGATAAGCTTCCAGAATTTTTTAGGGTTGTGTTTGAGGACGGTCACAGTTATAAAATTTTCCTTTGAATTCTCGTAGGCGATTAACATAACGTTTAGCACATGTGTCGTAATTGGACCAAGCATGTTCTGTGTTGACATGCTTGGCTGCTCGAAATAACCGTTTCTTCTTGTTGCGCAAGGCTTTCAATGTTTTGTTAAACCAAGGCTTGTTGCTATCGGAAAGTATTTTAAAGCGTGGCACATAACGGTCAACACATTCAATCATTTTGTTTTTATATAGCAACCAATTCTCATTTACTGTGTGGCTCCAGAAATTCACAGAAAAGCTGTTTAAAAACACATCAAGTTCGTCATTCATTTGAAAATAATCAGCTTTATTGTAATCAAGTATAATCTTTGAAGTTGTTGAGTGTTCCGGTGAGCACATATCTAGGGTTATGTGTATTAGTTTATGGTCACTTAGGCCATTTATGTACTTGATTGAGTTTATCACGCTAGGATATCACAAGGAAAAGATCAAGAATGTTGTTCAAGCGTGTTGGTTGGTCAATTACTTGCTCAAAGTTAAAGTCGAGAGACAAATCAACGAATGCCTGTTCCTCCTGACATGATGATGAAAGCGTCGTCCAGTCAATATTTTGAAAATTAAAGTCACCGAATAGCAGCACAATAGAATCTCGAAACCTGTTTTTAATAACGGAAAGAACACTTCTTAACTCAGTACAGAAATTTTTATCATAATCTGGGGGCCTGTAACATACACAAACAACATATTTGCCGGTAGACAAAGATATGCAGACCCAAAGTATTTCTAGGTTGCTACATAGGTTAATAACATACGAGGACACATGATTTTTTATCGCTATCATGACACCACCGCCTCGTTTGTTTAGGCAATCCTGACGATATATTTGAAAGTCATTGCTCTCCGGGAAAATGTCGCTATTCAGGTTATCAGGTTTTAGCCACGTTTCTGTCAGCACAACTATGTCCGAGTCACTATCTTCGAGAAATGCACTCAATTCATCGCGCTTAGAAAGAATGCTACGATTGTTGGTAAACGATAAGGAAAGGGGTGGTTTATATTTTTTGCACGTGTTCACGGTGGGCGGAAAACCGACGCGGGCGTGACTGCCCAATCTCCCGTGTTGCTATCTTACTTCCGTGATGCAGTTAGTGTCATGATTGTACTCGTACGTTCTGTTGTCGAGTTAAGCTTATCGAAACGTAGCTTAAAAGGAACATTTTTTTTCTTTTGCAAATGCGAGTAGCCTAGCTCTTGCTATTCGTAC
This sequence comes from Ixodes persulcatus, assembly GCA_013358835.2. Lineage (NCBI taxonomy): Eukaryota > Metazoa > Arthropoda > Arachnida > Ixodida > Ixodidae > Ixodes > Ixodes persulcatus. The sequence continues at coordinate 11,339 of JABSTQ010008110.1, read as the reverse complement.
AGCGAGGGAAAAGTCTTCTCTTACTGCAAAGGGGGTGTTTTTAGAGCGCAGCTCTTAGGCGCCCGTTTCCGGCTTGAGCGGCGTCGCCGTCACCGTCGCCGTCGCCGTCGCCGTTGGCGTAACCGCGCGGTGCATGTTGGGACATGCACCGCGCAAGCCCCCCCCCCCCCCCCCCCTCGAGGTCACGTGACTCCCCCCCCCCCCAGGTCACATGACGCGTCACGCCATACCTTGAGGCGGTCCTCTTTGAAAGTAACAAAAATGGACAGCTACTCTGTTCACGTCTTGTATCCCGCGTTGCGCGGTGACACGAAGCACTTCTTCCCCATTGCCGGCAACTTCGGGAAGCCAAAACCGGCCAGAAACAAGAACGATAACCTCGGAAAATTGTGCAGAGTTGCAGCCCGGCGCACGCTACAGTCTGCCACCGCTCACGAAACGACGGCTTAGGCGTTGATGGCGCGCACTGGCGGCAAGAGAGAGAATCGCGTGCCGATCTTCGTCACAACGGCGCTTCGGCGAAGGCGCAGTAGTGTTACGCCACCTCAAGTATTTTTATCACCGTGACCGTGACCACTCATGCAAACCCAGTAACAAAGTGCACGATTACTCCCTTGTTTGTGTTAGGACATCTGAAAACTTGAAGGAAATCTTGAAAGCACACTTAAAACTGAAGAATGTCTCAAATATGTCCTAATTGTCTGAACTCTCCACGTCGTAGTATCAGCTTCCAAGGCTGGTTCAAACACTTGCGTTCGAGTGTCGCCAAGTGCATCGTGCTCTCTCGTTATTGCTTACGACGACGGAACACACTAGCGCCATCTATCAGTATTTGCGAATATTTCCAATTTATTTTTGTGCATCTTTTATCCACCATGGGCTTTAACAAGTTTGAACAATGTTCTAAGCAGCCATATCTCATAGGTGGAACGTATATTCTATCTCGCAAATACTGCGAAACCTCCAGTCTCAATTATATGTACTAGTTCTAGGGCTATTCGCTGGACGTAGTCAGAGCGCCAGTGTGTTTTTTGAGAGCTTGTATTACAGAGAGTTGCCAACTGCCTGATTGAGGAGGTCACGTGGTGTACGGGCCGCGTTTACAATAGGAGCAGCGAGGAGGTGCCGAAAGCGTTGGTCGTCTGCGAACGTCTCCGCCTTTCCGCCTGCTTTCCTCCCCGCCACGGGACAACGCAGCGCATGCGCACTCGCGATGAGTCTCTGAAAAGGAGGCGTCCGTCATTAAATTAAACACGCTCCCAGTGATTTCACATGGAACCTCTCTTCAAGTTAGACTCTCTGGTGCGTTCTTGTGGTAAGCAATCACGGGAAAGCACAACGCACTTGACCACACTCAAATGCAAGTGTTTGAACCAACCTTAAGTCTATGTATCCCTGTCTCACTGTCACGTAGGGCAAGTACGGCATGTGGATCCCGTTCCTGTTCCTTGCTGTGCTGGCGGCGACTGCTGGGATCTCTTCGGCGTGGCTTCCAGAGACATACGGCTATGCCCTGTGCCAGACCATTGAAGATGCGGAAGATTTCAGAAAGAATCGCAAGTTTTTCTCCTTACATCTGTAAGTATGGTGACCTTGTGAATGCTGATTTTTAATTTGTTTTGTGCGTCCTTTTTGCAGTTTATACATTAAATGCGTAATCACTAGTTATACAGAGTGTGCGAAGGTAAACAAAAACAAACATGACCGAACTTCCCGGGGGAGTATGTTGCTTCGGATTAGCTATTGTTTTTGCTTGTTTTTGAGGACCCCCAGTGAGTAGCGCAAACTTAGAAAGGCTCACCGCCTAAAACAAACTGTGGTACCTTCCAAAATTTACTTATACGGGACCGATATAGCTTCCTGATATCTTCAGTGAAAGGGAAGAGCACTTGTTCCTCAAGGAAATGCGAAATCTGCCGAAGGTATTGTTGGCTCATCTTCACGACTACCTATTTGAGCCACCTTGTACATATACCTGAGAACGACTTAAAACCTACAAGTCCTTAAACGCGTTCAACCACTTCGTGAACAGCAAGGCATCGGCGATGGGCACCTACATCCCCCAAGCGCCGAAGACACGTGCCTAGCTTTCTCGCAGGAGTCGCCGACCCTCCCTGCAGGGGCCGGACAATTTTCCGAAAGTATTTATTACGCTTCCTTCAACGCGACGCGAATCTCTGCAATGACCACTATTTTAGTGTTTTGACTAGCCTTGCTTTAGTATTCAACGCTCCCTTCCCAGAGCACCGTGTGAGCTTGCATCTACACGTACTGTAGTAGTAGAAAACATGCACCAACTCGGCCACCTGTCAATCAAAGCCCCCAAGGGGGCGGGGCCAGCCCCGACCAATCACAGAGCCGCAGGGTGGGGCCTCTTCCCTCTCTCCCATCCCAGGGACCAATGACAGGGCATGGGCGTTGGCCACTGACCAATCGGAGCTCGCCCGGGTCCCGCCCCCTCCCGAGGTAGGCGGTACGTGAGGTCACGTACCTCAAACCTCAGAACGCAGACCTCAAACCTCAAACCGCAAACCACAAGCGTGGTTGACCCGGTGTTGACAGCTGCGGTCATCATCTGATAACAACCCCGTGATGTCACACAGGGTCCGAGCTTCGTTCGACAGAGGGCGCTATAGGACTTGAATTGCGGCGCTCAGGGCGTCTCACGTGTGATGTCACAGGGTTCGAGCTGCGTCCGACAGAGGGCGCTCACGTGATGTCGCACAGGGTTCGTGCTGCATCCTAAAGAGGCCGCTGCGCTCCGGTCACGTGACGGTCACGTGTTTTGAATTTGAATCGCTGCGCGGTAAATGCCCCTTTTATTCGATAAAAAAGGCTCCGCGGCTGGCGGGGAATCAAACTCCCTACTTCGTGCTCACCAGCCCGACGCTCTACCCCCTGAGCTACGAGCACATTGCTTCCGAGACAGCTTAAAGGGGCCCACCAACAATTTTTTGACTGGTTTGAAGTTCGCGCTGAAACGGAGCTCCATGAAAGCAGGAACACCGAGGTAAAAAAATATTACAGAAATTCGCAATATTTTGTGAGTTATTAGCAAATTAAATATTGCAGAAAACAACTTTAAATAAGCAAAACATTGCGCTTCATGACGTAATATGAAACAGTTTAGCGATTGGAGCAAAGCGGTTGGCCAATTGGACGCGAGTTTGGTTGATAGCCCATCGGCCCGGTCGGCCATTAGGCCTCGCTGCAACCATCGTAGCTTTGGAATCGGGTTGCCATCATCGATGAATTTACCGGGCTTATTGGATTTTGAGCGCCGAATTCTTGAAAAGAAGCGGGGAGCTGGGCGTCGCGCCGTACGAGGACACACCACGCAAGCGACGCAGTCCGCTTCGACAGCCGCGAAAGGCTCGTCTCCCCCAACTCCGCCACCGGAGCCACCTCGGCGAGTAGGAGGTACTCCGCCGCTGGGAGGCGCGCATGAGCGACGAGCGACGAGGCGTTGTTTTCGCCCTTTTTGAACTTTAATTTGCAACTTTATTAGCTCTATAAAAACAACTTTTTAGAGAAATAATGACGGTTAACGTGTGATATACTTTATTCCGCTTCAAAATTTCTGGGACGGCTGTCGCCAATCACGAAACCCAGTGAATGTGACGTATAGTGAAAGGGAGCGCCGTTGTGCGCGCGCATTCGGCACCTCGCGGCGCCACCGTCGGAGGAGGTGTTTCCAAGTTGTCAAACTAAAATATGATGCGCTAATATTTTTAAACTTTTTCGTTGTCCACTGGGTTTCCGGGACCACTAGCGTGGAGAAACCGCAAAAAAAAAAGTAGACGCTCAAATACTGTTGGAGGGCCCCTTTAAGTCGGGTTAGTTGTTCGTGTGTGTGTGCATTCAGATCACGTGATGTCCCGCGCGCTACTTGGCTTTTGTAATGCGGTTAAAAACAGAATGCGTCATTGCCGCAGGTCATGTGACCATGGTCGTGTGACGTTGCTCGTCTTCCTATCACGTGATTTCGCGTGCGCGCGATTCAAGCGGTGTTCGCGGTCTCGTAGCCTCGTGGCGCCCCACACATAACTGTCGCATGTTTACGCAATGTCCTGTATATATGTGGTATATGGCGACGGCGCACCGTCATTATGGCGGTGACGCTCGCGTCCGTCAAGTCCTCTTCTCTCGCTCATCATGGGCTCCTTTCTAATTGTCTGCGTGATCACCATCGGCGTCAGCATGTCGCACGCGAGCCTGCACGGAAATTGCACGCTCGAGATGAGTCTGAACAAGGAGATCAAAGTACATCAGTGTCCTGCATCCGTGCTAGCAATACGTGTATGGTCAAAAGTGGGCTATCCGAAAAGAGCCGGTGTAAATTTGGACAGGAATCAGACTGAGGCGCTGAAGCAATGTCTCAATGAGCTGGACGTTCTTGCTCCCCGGAAGCATGATCTCGAGTGTGAAGACAGCTGCATCATCAGCGAGTCCATGTACCTTTGAAGATGTCCTCTGAACATCTATCAAATTCGGCGACTGATCGGAGGAAGGACAGCCTCATTGTACGGAATAAATCTCGATCGTGAAGCTATATTGCTCCTGTCAAAATTTTTGAATAAGAAATAATAAAACTCGTTACGTGTTTGTGTATTGCGATGTGCGCGCAGAGCCCACGATCGCTCGACGCGTCGCGTAAAGGACACGAACATCTTTTTTCCTCATCTCTTTTATTGCTCAAAATCGCTCGCATTAACCCAACTGTTGTGCGAGGAATCGTAGCCCCTCCATTTTACGAGGTATTGCGGGTGGGGCGCACGTCGGCGTCTCAAAATCTTCTCCACGATCCAGGTCTTGTTTTCGGCCAGGGAAACGCGCTGCAGTTCTGCCTCGTAAAAAGAGCCGAGAACGGGTTCTTTTCTCACCATATCGCCTAGGTGGTAGGTATTGGGCACACCTAATTGAATTCGGTCCACGATAAACACCTCGTCCGTGAACGACTGCTTGTACTTCTTCACGAGAAGGTGACAATCTTTGGAGATGCGCACATGCTCACCCAGGCGAAATTTAGGTATTTTCACGCGACCGGGATCGGGGAATAAGTGAAAGAAAAATTCGGTCTGGTTTTGTGGGGTAACGTCGACCGGCCTAGCGTTCAGTGTCCTGTGGTGGCTAAAATTATAAGACTCGACAATTTCCGGGAGGATTTCAATTAATCGTTTGGTTCGTGCATACTCAAAGTACTTGTAAACCCGACTCATTATGGTGCGTTGTACGCGTTCCACTATCGAAGCCTTTTGCTTCGAATTCACGGAATACAATTTAATGTCGTTTTTCTCCAGAAACGAGAGGACCAATTTTCTGTAAAATTCACGACCACGATCCGTACATAAACGCCTGCTTTTCCCCATTTTGCGAAAGCCAATTTTCAACGCCCTGACAACTTCCTCGCCCGTCTTTCGAGCTATGGGGACGAAGGTGAGAAATCGTGAGAACGTATCAATCACAAACAAAATGTATCGTTTTCCATCGTTGTATTTGGCAATTTTTTTAATTTCCACTAGGTCAGCCTGATAGATGTCTCGCAGTCCCAAGGATAGCGTTTTGCGCTAAACGCGAGGGCGCTTGGTTTCCCTGAAAAGCGTATATGCGTCCGATCCTTCTAGAAACTTCTCCGCCGTTCTTCGTCCCGTATGTCGTGCGAGCCTGTTGATTCCACCGAAAGAGGCTGGATGACTTGCTTCGTAGTAGACGGCTTTGCTCCCCTTCTTTTGTGACGAAGACATGCTTTCTGGACGCACCGCACTGTTGGTCGGTAGTGTCGAGCTCGAAACGCCGTCAGGTTTAGGTGACAATTGATGAGAGAGGAAATGGCGCCTCTCATCCAGGGAGGCTGCCTGTTGTACAGCTCGTAGTGCAGAAGCTCTACAATGCTGGATCCCTCGAGCGGCTCTCCGTGAACCACCAGCGTTCCCTCGGGGGTGTAGGCAATTACCGAGGAAATCGCGCCAAGGAGCGTCTCGACCTTCGCTCGGTGTCGTGGGTGAAAAGCGGAAAGAATTTCCTCGTCGTTAAAGTAATCCTTGTCTAGAATTTCTTCCATGCTCTCTCGACCAGGCGCTGCGAGGCACGAGGTGGTGGTGCGATAGAAACGGGATCAGCAGGAGCCGGTTCGGTCGGCGATGAGGTCGGTGATCCTGCACTCCGCTGCTCCGGGGAAGCGGTTCGAAGGCGCTTCGGCGAATTGAACGAAGAAGAAGACGCACCTCGACGAATGGTCGCCCGCGCTTTGAGGGTCCTTCTTTAAAAGCGATCGTGATTCACGATGGTCACTGGCAGGTTCTCTTTGACCAATAACCTCGTGACGCGATCGAAATGAGCCGGAACTGGCAATTTTTTTGAGCATGAAACTAAATAGGAAACCAGGTCCACAATGTTGAATCCCTGTAGAGGTTTTTCGTCGATCGAAATTTCCAAGGTTTGCGGGTCCCAGGCGAGCAGCGGCCTCAGTAGAGCCAGAAGCGATCGACCCTTTTGCCGGTAGGTTTTGCTCAAGTAATTGACTATGACGGAAGGGTCGTCCCCATCCTCGCTCGTCTGCGTTGTCCGCTCTTCCGTGCTAATGGGTGTCGCTCTAACCTCTTCACTGTGTGCGCTACTCTCATTCGACGTGTACGGACGTAACATTTTGTGTAGAGTTTGAATTATTTTCTTTAGCTTGATGTCGTCCGGTTCGTCGTCTTCTTTCAGAATCTCGGGAATGTTCTCTGTGTAAGGTACGAGATGGTACTTTTTCATGCTTCTCAGACTCCAATAGCCTTTGCGATGGCTCTTCCCCCGATCGTTGATATGAGGCCTAGAAGAGCAGGAAGAATCAGGGGTAGGAAACCTCCCTTCAATACCAGCGTCTTTCTTACGTTCTTGTGCGTGTCTTTTCGATTTCCCAGTGACCGTATGACGGGTGCAAATCTCTTCACTTTCTTTTTTATATCCGCGGAGAGAGGGAGGTTTCCGGCGCACAGGTTTAAACAAATTTCCCTAATTATTTTCAGATGCTCCTCCTTGACGTGACGTAGTAGTGATTCCCTTTGCCTACACGATTTGGCTTCCGACAGCAGGTGCAAGAATCTTGCGTGCTTGGCGATACGGTTCATTAGGACGTGTCGTACACGACTTCCGGACCCTCGTCCGGCAAGATTTTTGCTCTCACACGGAAATTATCTGGACAAGTTTGCGATAGGTCGATCAGAATGTAACTGAGCGGCGTTCTACACGCGTCCGAATATATACGCGGTAGAACCTGCCCCCTGCTACCCCCAAAGAGCTGTCGGGATAGCACTTGGAGCTGATCGGCAATCCGCACTGAACGGAATATAATTAAGGCCGAAGAATTTAGGCTTATTGTTCTAAAGTACGCGTCTTGGAGGAACATGTTCTGCGTGATGAAAATGACCGAAGCATTATAGTGATGAGCAGCTCCTATAAAATATTCACAAATGTCTTTGAGCTTCGTTCGATTTGCGAGAAAGTCGTCGAATATGATCAGAGTCTCTTTCGGGGTCTAAATTTTGCGGGATCTCCTTGGTGAAGACGACCCCACTCGTCTCCGAAAACCAGCTCTGGGGAAACACGTAGACGTAGTAGACGACGTGAAACTCTTTGGCGAACATTTCTCTTCTAAATCTCAACAAGCTGCGAATATACGTGCTTTTGCCCGATTTAGAGGATCCAATCATCGTGATTGACGCCGGCGTTTGGAAACGAAATTTGTCCAGGCCCGAAGACATGACCATGCATGCTACGCTCGTAGACGAATGAAAAGAAGGCATCGCAGACACGTTTCTATGTACTCGCGCGAAGCACATTCCTGCGCGGCGGGAGACTCGCGCGGCTTCCGCTTCACGATAAATGTGCTCACACGTCCGAACGTATACCCAAACTACACAATGTTTACCCAACGAAGAATAACCGATAAAAAGAAAAAGCGGATGCTCCCCACAAGCTCGAAGCTGACCGTGCGATAACAGGAAGACTCGCGCGGCTTTTGCTTCACGATAAATGCGTCGCAACAGTGCGGTTTATAACGACGCCCGAACGTATGCGCGAGGTTTTTTTTTTGTTTTTCACCAAGTGTTTGATATTTGTATAAAGAGCTGTCGCGCGCGTGCCATCTGTTTCTTCATGTCTCGAGAATATCTTAGATGCATGCATATTGAATAAAAACAAAGAAAAAGATCCATCCTCGCTTTGTGTCCTTTTTTTGTGGCTTTATTTCGAAGATCAGGTTACAGAGCGGAGCAGCAGGAGAGCTTTAGCGCAGGAGAAGGAAATTGCTTGCGCACGAGTATGGAAATGTGCGTGTCGTTCCGTTGGTAGTCGCTCGACGAGAAAGCTTGGATGCACTCGCGGAGCGGTACACCGCAACACAGGCGCGCACCCACGTATAGACAGTAAAGTCCGCACGTGTGCGACAGAGTCCCTTGAATTCTTCTCTTGGAGTAGAAGAAACTCGCTGCGTCTCCGATGAAGTTGTAAAATTCCCCATGAATCGGAATCATTCCGAAACTGTCAAAATAACTAATTGTCTTGTCCTTTGGGTATATGTAGAAAAGAACCCAGTGTTCACCGAACGAAGACCTCGGTGCCGTATTCACTACGTAAAGACCGGGTGACGCTGTCTCTTGACCAATCTCGTCGCACGCGAACGTGCCACGAAACCAGGGACGCGTGCAGGGGTTTCCCGCGAACATTGGGTAAAATTCGTGTTCTTCCATTTCAAGCGGCAAACTTGACGTTTCTCTCCTTGTCAATTTCCAGGACGCGAGGCGTCTCTGACATAAAGAGAATGGTGATGGCTTTAGTTAGATCTTGCTTGAAGGTCAAGGTGAGTCTCACGTTCGCCGTGGAGATTGGACAAAGACTCTGCTCTTCCCTGTCCGGAGTCAAAATATAGTAGAGCAGAAAGGAGTCTTTTGAGAAGGCACCTTTAGAGTAGGGGACGTCTCTTCGATTGAGGCGGTGTTGGAAGCTCATATAGGCCTTCATGTACAAATCTTGAGGAAAATTAAACTGCTCCGTCTGCTGGCAGCCACCCACGTCCAGGACCGCCGTTTTCAGGTTGAAGTGTTCGAGCTTGAATGGGTCAGGCTCGCGACTTCCCTGAAACGCCTCGCTCTTCACGAAAGCGACGAGGAGCTTTGACGGCACTCGATGCGGATACAGATCGTCGAGGACAATGTGCGACACACCGGGCGAAACGGTTCTGGTCTTGATCTCCACCCCACGTAGTAGATAAGTCGCGGGAGAGGACTGCAGACGTCTTTCGATGCCCACAAGCACCGTCGGGGCAACTTGCACGCGTCGAATGTAGAGCACAATGCGAGGAAGTTGGACGACGTGTTTCTGGGGAACCGTCGAAGCGGCCAAGAGCCTGAAATCTTCGGTATTTTGCCGCAGCACGACGCGAATATCCACCCCGTTCAAGAGAAGCTTTTCCTGCTGACATATGTCACTCATAAGAGGACTAAACAAATCACAGAGCGTACTTCCTTCGGTTCTTTTAAAGCGTGCCATAAGGCCCTTAGCAACGGCGGGAATGTCGAGCTTTTCGGACGTATTTACCGGGTCTTTTTCGTAGAGCATGGCGGAAAGAGAGTGATCCCTAGCCGTCTAATTTGCGTGCAGGAGAATATCGAGATAGGAACGATAAGCATAATTCTCGTACTGGCTCACCAAAGTCTGATTCAGATACAGGTGCAAGTATTGAAAAAGGGAGCTTCCAAATGCCTGAACCGGTATGACCTTATCGTGCGTGACAGTTCCGTCCGCCGCGGTGGTGCTCGCGGGATCGCCATTGGCTCGCACGATTTTTGACTGGATGTGCAGGAAGCTTGATTTCAGATCGTAAAAGTGTGGTCCTAGAGACGGAACGTGAAATTCTAAGACGGAAGTGGGTGTTGTCGTAGCGACCGGAAAGAATTCGATATATTCGGACGTTTCCAAAGCAAAAGACGTAGGCGGAAGAGAGAACAGATCGAGCTCTCCGCTGGTGCACAGACAGGAACGCTCGTGCAGGGTAAAAATATCGCCCGTCATTTTTTAGGTATCGAAAAGGTCATGCACGACTTTTCCTTTCTTTTGTTGTCTAGAGAGTGAACAGCACTGGGGTGACGCCTTTCTTTTATGCCCTCCGCCAGACTGCAGCTTTTGGAGAAACTCGTCTCTGGTGCTTCGATACGTGCATAACGAACATTATGCATGTTAGAGCCTGCGACCTAGGAGGGTTGTTTAGATATTTCTAAGCAAAAATTCCAATGAGATTTTAGAGCACAGCTCTTAGGCGCCCGTTTCCGGCTTGAGCGGCGTCGCCGTCGGCGTAACCGCGCAGTGCCAAAACGTTAAGTGACGTTTCGGTGGAAGTCACGGTGACGTTTCGGCACGTGACTTCGACAGAAACGTCACGGTGCCGAAATCTCACCGTGACAAAACGTCACTTGACGTTTCGGCACCGCCCCGAAACGTCGCGTGACGACGCGCGGTTCGCGCGTGAAACAAGGAGGAGGGGAGGAGGAGAGGGTACGGATGAGGAGGAGGGGCACACCCTCCCCTCAGTACCCTCCCCTCCTCCTCCTCAAGAGCTGCGCTGTAAACCCGCGTTACAGGAAGTTGTAAACGTCTTTCATTATTTATATGACCATTAAAGACTTCTATTAAACGAATAGAAATTTCTAATGGACCCATAGAACATTCTGTTGAACCAATGCATCCAAAGCATTGGTTCCACCACAGCTACAACGGCACTCCGACACTGACCTTCAGGGATTTCCTCTTCAGTACACTGAAGGTCATCCTCAGAGATTACGCCGAGGACAGTATTCAGAGCGCGGTGGGGTTACAGGGACTTGATCTTCGCCTAAGCTTGTCGACTTAAGTAATGCTGTGCTTTGAGCTTCATTTTCTACCTCAACAAGGACGTCCCTAGCAAGTTTTTTTTTTCCTTGTAATTCTATCTAATTGCTTGCTCTATGATCATAGTGACATAGGTAAACTGTCGTTTGTAGCATTAACTCCAAGAAAACGTGAAAAGGTTTCGGGTTCTTTGACTTTTGCAAAAGTAGGGGGAGCAGGGCGAACCCTTTTGGGGGTCGCTCTGCTCGGGGCTTAGAAGAAAGGGACGCCATAAAAAAAGCAAGAAGAATTCGGCACCTGAGGTGCACCGCCCACCACGTAGCCCAACATGGGGATAGCCAACGTATCCTAACAAAATGGGCTTTGCTGAGTACGTTGGGCCAAAGAGGAGGGAAGAGGAAGGTAAAAAAAGGAGGAACGTGAAAGAGAAGAGGGGATAGTAGAACAAAAGGCGACTAGACTGAATCATCTGG
>JABSTQ010008109.1:0-37448 GCA_013358835.2 Ixodes persulcatus | reverse complement strand
TTTTTGCCGCTACGGCCATTCGCAGTGTATTGAACGGCAGTCTGCTATGTAACGCTGTGTGTGCGGAAACGTCTACAGCCTCGTGTGCGGCAAGTTGCAACTATAGTCAGTGTCAGCCAATGAAACGCAGGGCGTGATAAGTTATAATCATCTTATTTTCGCTCCAAAGTCAATGAGTTGCGGCATTCACCTTGTACTCTGGTCATTTACCAAAACAGTTTCAACTTATTTAGGTTTGCTTCTGAACTACAAGATTTGACAACTCCGCAACAAAAATGTTTATTCAAACAAAAGTTATTCGTTGGGAATCTAAATTTTCAGCTCGTGCTCTTGTATTGAATACGAGCTTTAGCTCTCGCAATTGAGGCTTCTTCATTGCTCGCTAATAAAATTTGCTCTCATTGTCTTTTGCTTGAGCAACGCAGTTACCTCTTTAGTTGAGAGTTTGTCAAATCAGTTGGTTGGTTGTGTTGGTTGGGGTTTTATGGCGCAAAAGCATCTTAGGCTATGATGCGCCAGGTACAATTTGTCAAATCAGCACAGCGACCTTTAACTCGTGGCAGTGCACACACGAGCCGTGCTGAAAGAAAAACTACAGACGTTTCGTAATCAGAGAATAATGTGATGAAGTAATCCTGGTGGCACTTGCCTCCTGAGCAAGTTTCAGACGGTGCATAGGTAGCCAGTGTTTTCGCAAATCCGCGACAAGGGGTGTATTTCTTCTGCCGACGTTAGGGTCTTTTCATGATTCTCGAACCGCATGCACCCATGGTTTAAAAAATGATCAATATTAGTGCGAATATGTTGAAGTACTTAATTTAGTTAAATTTAATAATGCCCCGGTTGTACACCGCAACTTTGCTCTTCGAAGCGATATATGGCCAGGTAGGGCGCATTTGGTGAATTTGTTTCGTTGAATATGGCGGTGTAGGCTGCATGGTTGGTTTGAATCTGAGGATATTATTACTCTGCTCGGCTTCTTTTGAGTTCTCTCTGACTGCGAATCGGTGTCTAAAAAATGAGTGGTAGCGTCAAATATCCGAGTGCTGAGAATAAAAGGTTAATTTGGCGAACAATAAAATTGTCGAATATAAAGTATATTATTCCGCAAGAAATTTCGTTGTCAATAATGTTATATGTGGTTGTGCAGATATTCTGTTAAACAAAAATTGGCATAAGAAAGCCAAATTGAAAGATTCGAGCTGCCGCAACACATTCGCTGAAGAAAGCTCAAATGATAGTAGGAGTTTTGTGACATCGAAGATCGTTTATGCCTCCATCTAACATGTAAAGTTATTAACGAAAATGAGTATGTAGACGTATAGACAATAGAATGTTTATTATATAAAGATTAATATTATCGAAAACGAGTGTATGGCACTCAGACTGATTGCAAGAGCAGAATTCTGGCTCTGATCAAAGTGAAACAAACATGGTTTTGGGTGCTTGGGATGTGTATATAGAAAATTCAAGGATGACGGGGATTCGCATTATTCTCACAATGTTTCCTCTCCGTGTTTTCTTCAATCAATGCTAGCAATGAGCCGCAATAACGTAATTGTATGTCGCTTTGGAAGGATTGATCAATAAAAATATTGTTTTTTATTTACGACGTTATTACGCTTATACTTTCTTAATCGACTATTACAACAAATAAAACACGAAGCTAAGTTTGTAAAAAAAATCTAAAAATGATTTTTTTTTCATTTACATGGAGACATACTCATTTGTCGAAAAATGTGGATCAACATCTTTTTCAGTCTTTCCCAGTTTTATGAAGTAGCTGATTGAGCGTCTTCACATAGAGCCTGCCTTTGTACTGAACACTACGGGGGTTTATCTCTTGTTGAGAAATGCAATTATGTAAACGGTTGTTTAAATATACAGTGCAGGCTTTCACAACGAAAACAAAAATAAAGAAGATACTCGCAATATACCAGTACACGTTCATATTTTTAGAACTCACTATGATTTTTTTAATTCAGATTTCAGATATAATAATTCAGAAATATCAATTAGGAAAATAATCTTCGAACTTGTTTGAGATAATTCGGAAAATGAACATTTTCAACCGATTTGACCTTTTAGGAGTAGGAGTATTGCAGCATCATATATCAGAAGAACTCATTCTCTATCTTACACATAATGTGTTAATGATAAATTTATCAAAAAGTGTAGAACATGGGTATGAAAACTCACGTACAAAGGATAGATACGACAAATGCATAAGCCTAAATTTTATTTTAAGGAAAGAGTTGTTCTGTGGGACATTTTTCTTTGTCATCAAACCAAACGACTTTGAACGTTATTGAGCCACTAACCGAACAACTGGAATGAAACTGGGGTCCGCATCTGTCTTCTGGCGAAAGTTCAATTTGCCGTCGACCTAGCTCGGCACCATTTTTATGATCTTTCTACTTTTCTCTCGAAGGCTCCATGAATGCCTCCAAATTCAGCCAGCATTGTTCTCCCTCATTTGACAGCTTAGTAGGTTTCTCTCTTCGTGCCTCATTCTATACTAAGAGAGAAGCTTGACGATAAAGAGAGTGTAAAAAGGACAAAAAAAGGAGAACAAAATAGGTGAGGTAGATGCCTCGACACTAATCAATCTGTCCGGATGAAGGAGTGTGCGTCTTCGCAGTCTCTCATCCATCATGTCCTCACAAGAGGGACTGAAAGCCTCACGCTTAGGCTCACCCTTTCGCCACGTATACTTTCTCAAGTTGCCTTTCTTAGTGCCACCGTTGCTTGCGGTTTGGGTCCGTACTCATGTCATATAGTCGCTCGCGGAAAACACATGTACAAGTGTATCCCACAGCAGCATATTGCATTGCTTATAGACCGACACGCTGTTTACAAACAAGCCCGCGTTTGCTCACACTAGGTGTGGGCACTGCGCGTGCGCAGAACCAGAATTCGCGCGAAGTGAAGTGTCTGCGCATGCCCAGTGCCGCTGACAGCGCCACCGCAGCTGCGTGACGTCAGGGCCGCGTGATGGTCTACAGCTTAAACTATATGGTGCCTGTAACGCGTCTTCGACTGGCATGTTTACTATCTTATCCCTCCGATACATCAAAATTTGTCCGGAATTGAAAACGAATGACGTCACAGTAGCAGGCGTGTCATGTCACAAGTCGCGATCCTGGCGATTTAGGCTAGAAGTCCCGGCAGAAAGTACGAGAGAACGCGCCTGTCGCTGTCGTCGCGTAGTTTAAACTCCTAGCTGCTAAAGCTTTCCTGAACTGTGAGTCTTAAGAGCGACCTGCAGCAGAACAGGCGTCTTCCACAACCACCACCCCTGCTGTGACACCTCCAGGATCGCGGACGGCGACATGACACTCTTGTGACATGATCAGGGGAAACTCGAGGGCCACTTTTTTTAGGACGTTTTAAACACACCCGTGGGAGACGTGCTCCGCTAGGAACTGCGCATGCGCGATTCATCTGCGATAGCATAAGCGCAGTTGCTACCGGAGAGCCCACAGTAAAGTATCGGATATGCAAGACAGGTTCCCTAAAACTCTCAATTGCTTATTTTCTTCCTAGGATATCTTTAATCTCTTACAGTTATGCGGTTACGGTAAAAGAAATTAATAGATCGTAATGACTTGGACTTACTCCTCTGAAGTGCATCCGGTAGAATTGGAATAATCTCACAGTCGCCGTGGCTACGATCAAGACGGGTGGCGGCTGACAACATCCGTTCGCTCTACTGACGGCTAGCCCTAGTTAGCTCAGTTGGTAGAGCGCTGCGCTATTTTTGTAGAAGTCGCGGGTTTGATAACCGGACCAGGCGGATTTTCTCAGTGGCTATCAATCGCACAGAGGGCGCGAGTTACCCTCCAATTCAGGTGCAAGTCTATTTATTCTTACGAGAACGTGAATGTTTAACTTAAATCCCCTTTAATAAATGTCGCACAGAAAGTCCAAACACTTGAAAAAGACATGTTAGGTCGGCGTGTTCTCTGCGTCATGTTATCACTTTTGGTTTGGCATGGCGGCTGCCACCCTACTGAAAGAAGGGGAAAATGTGACCATCTTATTTCTTGCCTACTAATGGTTCTTGCGCAGGCAGTTTCTCAAAATAAACCGTCATTTAAGTCTCAACAGTCACTAGTCGCGCACAATATGTTAGAACAATAGTTCATCTGTAAGTCAAAGAGGTACCTCGTTATTTGAACGTCGTAAGGGGCATTTGTCTCAACCACCCTTTGTCTGAAGGTGTACTGGCCCCTTGAATATTCGGTAACATGGTACGGGCATTGTCTGTTAATGCCAACATTGTGCTCTCGGAGTCCCTAGGAGCCTTTTTTCTTAAAATAGTATTCTTGTAGCATCACCCAACTAACGAAAATTATTTTCAAAATAAAAAAAATATTAATCTTGGAGTCCCTTTTTTAATCATACAGCAAGCAAAATAGCTGCGTTACTCAGCCTCTTGCCTTTAAAAGAGGCTTCCAATATGAGCATCTAAATGACATTTATATTCAGTAAAGGTTTATTTAAAAACACTGGTCTCTTCAAATAACGTTGATCTACATAGCTCAAGAGTGTTATCAATCGTGTGACGTAGGTAAAAACGCTTTAGGTATTCAGTATTCAATAACATTTACTTCCTGTCATTTGCACATATTTCATTACGAACCGGGTGGCATCAATTGCATGGAAGCCACCTTAGATATGAATGGTCCTTTCACACACAGTATAGTGCCATCGAGGAATTTTAATTTTTACATACGGGGGAAAAAAAACTTTTTATAAATTGAGTGCGAATTTTAAAGCGCGATCATTATCACCCGTGCATATTTCACGAGGAGGGTAGAAAGAAGGAAATCTGAGTGAAAAATATAGTGCTTTTTTTAGTTGGTATAAACAAGATTTTATTTGTCTTATTTCGCACCATCCAAGCGCCGGAAACCCCTTCTAGAATGAACCATTTTAGAGGAAGCTATGTGTCTCAAAGCATTGTAGAAAGATCGTGGCGGCCCATTTTATACCACAGGAGGTTCGAAAGCTCTCAGGTACATTGCGTAACTCTCTGAACGAGGACATAAATTACAGCTGCGGTTTGGCCAATGTTAAGTCTCTGTGTTCAATTTGATGTCTTTGCATTTCATGTAAAAGCCACGATTCAGATGTTGATTGTTATGATATCGGGAGCTGGAGGCACATTTTTAATCAACTGCACTGGTAATGGAGAGCGGCATACAGTGAACAGTTAGATAGAACATCGGGAATCTGTCGAATGAGTTATTTGTTCACTTTCAGACGCCTGAAGGTTATTTTTTGAGGTGCAACCATGCCGTTGTATCTTCGAGCAGCGAATATACTTCCCTAAGAATCACAATGAGAAGGCAACCCCGCTCAAAATACCCGCAAACCCATGGGGTTATGAAACCGTGTGGGTCCCACAGGAACTCTGCGGGTGTTCGGGTCCCTATGGGTCCCCGCACAGTTTGTTGTGGGTGTGCGGGTCCCCACAGATTGTGTGGGTGTATAGGTCCCCATGGGTCCCCGCACAGTCTGTGTGTGGTCTATGGGAGCTGTGTGGGAGCTGTGTGGGTCCTGCAGAGATCCTATAGGAGCTGTGTAGGAACCAAAGCCCTGTGGAAGCCGTGTGGGTAACCCATAGGGTTTCATAACCCCATGCTCTGTGGGCAGTCTGTGTGGGGACCTGTGGGGGAATGCACGCTCGACACCGTATTTCACTGCAGACCATTGCCAAGAACCGGCTTGTTCTTTCTTTATTTATTTACCTCTTGCTTTCGCCAGTCGTTTATTTTTCTCCCAGTATGTGGTTCACTTTCGCTGTCGTCGACATTACAGCAATGACATCCACATGGTGTTTTTGGCCACGGTACTTCATCCCTAGGCATTCTGAAAAATATGCAATGACGAAATATTTAAAGGAGCACAGCTTGTAGAGGTAAGGCTTAAACAAATGTTCATTAGATCACATGCACATCACTTTCATGAACAGTTTCATTTGGAATAGCCTTTAAAATGACACACTTGAAAATTGCAATTGCGACATGCCCTATAAAATCAATAATTAAAAAATTAATTAACAAATCTTGGTTAATTAGTCAACATATTGTGACGGTTATCCCCTTATCTATGTCCGCCGAGCCCCCAAACACACAGTAAAAAGGCATTCACGTAACTCTTGCCCCTTTTTTTAGATTATGTTCGAATTAAAATGGCACATTCTGTATGATGTCCAAACCCGATTATATCGAACTATCCCTTGTATCAAACTCTTTGTGAACAGAGTAGTAGCTGCAATAAAATGCATCGCGAAAATTGCGGTTACTTTGAACGAAAATTGCAGCGTCTCCCGATAGATCGAACTGCCAAGAGCGCCGTTTAGCTCTGCAAGCTGGCTTTCCCCCAACGAAAAGTGACCCATTGGGGGAAAGCCAGCTTGCAGAGAGGGCAACTGCGTCAACAGCCCAGAAGTTGGGAGAGGATGAGCCGGTGAGACCTGAAAAAACGAAGAAGCGGCCACTGAATAGCCCACGTGAGCGTCCCTTATGACAAACAGACGCCCCCTTCGAGAGTAAGCAACTTTTCTTAAATATGTCGTATTTGTCGTCAGTGTCATTCAAGCTTTCATGTAGAATTACTGGCTATATTCAACTGGTACAGTTGTTTGCGAGTTCGATATAAATAGGTTGACTGCTTAGCAATTAGCAATCATCGCCATTTGAAAGCTTTTGACGTCCAGTTCCTGGTCCTGACAAGTATTGGGCTCATGAAAGATACCGCCACCACGTCAAACATTTCCCACAACCAAAATCCATAAAAAAAGGTGCTGGTATCCCTTAAGTATGAAAGGTGCTGGTATCCCTTAAGTTCGCTGAAGTGTCCCTTAAAGGGGATACTTCAACGAACCTTGAAGGGATACTTCAACGAAATTTGAAATATTCCCATCGTGTTCAAAAATAAGTTGAATATGCTCCACAATATCTGTAAATGACAATCGCACGTTTGTATTTTGAGCCTGGTGGCTGTATTTCTCATTATAAACGGCCCACTCTGGCAAGCGCTCGGAGAAGGCCCAGCGGAGACCACGCGACATCCAACGCAATCGTGACATAGGTCGTCTCAGGACGAGCAAAGCTACGGCGAGGCTGACGTCGAGATGATGTCGTAGTCATTCCAGCCACCGAAGCTGCTGCTTTTGTACGAATTTTGAGTGATGGGTTAATCTTCCATAATCTTGTAGGGGGGCAATAGCGACTTCTGCGACACACAAAAGGCATTCCCGGGAAGAGGGGAGTTCCTCCTTCCCCTCTTCTCTCGTCGTGGCCGGAGGCGAGACACTCACCAACACTAGCTGTCAAGGTTCCTAGACGGGCATTACAAGCGAGGCATTAGCGATATCCACCAGGTGCCCGGTTTTGTTTGCCACTGCATGACAAGTACTTGAGCTACTGTAATTTTACACAATACCAAATGGGAGTTCACATTGTTCCATAGGCACATCGAAGTGACCAGATAAATGGGCATATTGTGCTATGATTTATTACAAAGGCATGCCTCAAAGCGGTGGCTTCAGCATTTCAAAGATCAGGACATAAACCCCCTTCAGTCAAAAAGAAGAGAATTGTTGCAAAGTGCAACAATTCTCTAGAGAAGAAAATTTTGCAGAACCTTTTTTTTTTTTTTGGTGAAGACATCAGATATTATTCAGGGCCACTGTGGCATGTATTGCAACTACAAATGATTGGAATAAAAAGGAAATGCCCTACGCATTGCTTACTTCATATAGCCTAAATAAAGGCGAGTGGTTCAAAAAAAATCTGGTGTTTGCACGTAAAGTATAAAAAAATATTGCTTTTGTGTTTTACTGAGATTACCTAATCTTCCTATCATTTTACTGAAAGCTTCCACCATTATGTTACACCTGTGTGCTCAATCCCGTCAGTTTTATGCGGTCCATCCAAAGACCACCGAAAAATTATGAACTCCCACAAACAAGATAATGCCTTGATCGAGAAGATTTTTCAAATAACTCTGTAGGTTACATTTACGTGAGATAATTTGCACTCGCCTCTTAGGAATGCCACTTTCTTGGGTGTCAGAGGCAGCCTGCCGCCCTTGTTACGACTGGCATTCAGCGCCACTTCGGTCACAGTCCTCTGCAGAAGGACACTGAACCCCCACAGAGCAATGGCCAGGTTCTTCACAGCAACACTTGGCCTTATGTCCTGGTTCACTATGTTGTCACACCAGGCTTTCCATGTCACCTTGACATCAACGGTCGTAGAAATGCACCTATAAAAAATTAAAAGAGGAGGCAAAACAGATGTATTTGGTGGTGAAATCTTCTTTTCATGAAATGCTGCTTCGTGCATATTGATTAAAGTAAGCTTTCGTTAGTTTAACCTCATTCGAGCCATCAAGCTTTTTTTGTTAGGTCTCCTGATTCTGCCGCTGTCGAACTGCAAGGGGTACTGGGTGGCAAGCCCTCTTGTAGCGTCGGCTGCTGGAAACGATTATTTGGCCGGCTCAGAAAAACCTGACAGTGCACTCACTGGTTGACAGTATGTTTTGTGATTTCGCTCTTCCCTTTCCAGCCCTCTTTGCCTACTAGCCCAGCTCCTTAGATGGTGTTCCATACTCCCCCTTCCCTCCCCACCCCGCCCCCTGAACTTTTCGGTCGGCGTAATGGATAGAGAACATGAGAAGATGCGCCCACTGATATGCAACCTCGAGCGTGGCTGGGACTATAAAACTAACGCCTTAAAAGAAAAGAAGCCACTTTATGCTCCAAGATTGCTGGAGTTTCATTCCCATGTACCTGGTGAACATAGGAAGAATAGACCATTTTCAAAACCTAAGCAAGCAACATTGACGGTCGGTATTTCTTGGACACGAAAGCTGTGATTGGATCGAAGTCCACGTCGAACGCTGACGTTGCACACACGTCTATCCACGCCAATCACTGACGCGGCGCTTGTTTCCAACGCGTACTCGGGATCCGCGTTGAAGAAATGACGGCATTGGACATGCACACACTTCTGAAAAGGGTTTATTGCATGGGCCAAAGGTAATTAATGGGGAATATGACGCTCCAAGTCTTTCAGCCCTATGCACTCAAAATGTTGAGCAGAATATGAGAGATGCAGGTCTAAACTTTCTACAAAGAGATGTCGCCTTAAATATGTTTTTCAAAACATTATAAACTTGGTTCTTACACCACTGCTGGTGAAGTGATGCGACACCAAAAAACAATAATTTGTGGTGATGGTACTGAAAGAGAGATCTCATTTGGGCAACATTTATCGAGATCTACATGGTCCATGATTAATGTCAAGGCCTTTTCATCATGAAGACATTGTGCAAGCATAGAAATGCTTTTTATCCAGATGTATCTCCTGTAAAGCAAAACAATTACCAAATCAACTTAAAATCTCACGTTCTAGGAAGTTTAGGAGCTGATATGGATCCACCTCAGCGGTTGCTTTAGCAGCTGCCTCAGCGGATGCAGGTCCGATTGTACCAGCTGCTCCATCTAAGTTTGCAGGTTTTGCAGCTGCACCCCCCAAGGCTGCACCTGACTGGCACACGCTCTGCATCACAGGAGCTGGTGCTGCTGCCACTTGTTCTGTGAAAAATATAAAAAATATATGACATGCGTCAGAGCAGTGTGCAGCACTGCCACAAGATGTGCGTGGTGCTACACTAAAAGCTGAGAGTGGGGTGGCAAGTACTATACCAATTCTAATCAACCACACCAGCTTGTAGCAATGCGGCTGCACTCCTGCCCCTGTGTATACAGGGAGAGCAGTTCCACATAACACAAGGCTGATTGCAGTTTGGTCCAGCCCATACACAGCTTCTATGACACAGTCAGCCAAAAACTTAATAGGTATAGTAAGGGTCGTGGCCATGACATTTATGATGCTGTAGCTTGTCAAAGAGAGTATGTCAAATGCATACCATGCTCCTGCAGTCAAGTATTCGTGGTTAGAAAATAGCACGGAATATTTTTCATAAAAATCTACTGCGAAGCTCCGCGAACCGAGTGCTCTGGGGAGTTTTACAGATCATAGCTTCTTGACTACACGGCTAGATAGACCAAGTAAAACGTTTTCGGACATATGTGAGGGAGAGATCTACAAGAATCTATAAAAACATCCGCAGTTCAAGAGATCAGAGATCAGTGTGACAGAATTCAGCATGACAAATATGCCAATGTCATTATTTATTTTTTGCAACATTAAAATGACTCTGAAAGTGCGACCAGCTACAGGGTGTATTCACGCAAGTCTTGCGAGTGTTGAATTGTAGGTACAGCGTCCTGGTTGTATCCTTGTGCGATACATGACAAAATATCATAGAGACCCCAATACTGGAAACTTCCCTGAAAATCAATGGGCACGGTGGCGAAGGACGAGAGTCGCACTGCTCACCGCTCACGCCGTCCACAAGCGCACCAATGGGAAGGCTTTAGCCATTATTGGGAACACTAAATAAACAAATACAAAATACAAATACAACACACACAGCAACACTGCATGGAAGTAGTGATGCACTTCTGTTGTCAACTCTGCATTCCGCTTACGACAGAAATGCGGAATTTCCCTACAGACTTTCATTCCAAACGAGTGGCATCAGAATTGCTTAAGGCCAGCCCATAAACACCCAGTCTGTGTTAAAAACAATCCTAGCAGCAATAAGTTGCTATTATATTGCCCAATATGTAGAGCACCTTACCATAAACAGCCTTGGCAGTCTTCCATGAAGCCTGGACTTCAGCAGAGGAGACTGTCATCTTGTGTCGCCTCAGGACACTCACATCAGGATGGCGAAAGTGAAGGCCAACTTCGGCTTGGCAAGGGCTGCAGTAAATATAAAGATGAAAATGCAGAGTAGAATATACAATAAAAAATATCATGGACCAACTTGAAAAAGTGCACAAAAACACAAGGACAAAAGGACAGGAACACGTACGACACAGACAGGTGCACACTAGCAACTCAATCTATTGAGCACATAAGAAAAGAAGAGAGGATCAGAGAAATCAAAAATGCTGTGCTCGGAGAACTGAGCTTCAGGAACCGGGGCGCGAGGCAAAGATGTCAGGTAGATTGTTTACAGACACTCTAGAATTAACAGCAGCCTTTTCCATGTAGTAAAGCGGTGCGTTCATTCTAATTGAACATCTTAAAAAATAGTACACACAAAAAAAGGAATAACGGGGAGGAATACATACACTACATACAAGTGCAGACTGCCAAGTCAGATCAATTAGGGAAAAAAAAAGCATGTGGAAGAAGCTTTAGCAAAAGTTCAGACAGATCGAAGTGGAACATGCTAATTCACCCCTATGCACAAGACTAAATACAATTTTCATGGTAGCTCAGATAACAGAAAAATGTGCGGACACATTGATTGCCCATACTACAAATACTAAAGGCCTAGAAAAATCCTCTTGTATTTTTTTAATAGTATATGCTAATTAGTCACGTCTTTTCTAAGGGCAACATACAAGAGCAGTGTAAACAGTGCATAGATAGCTGACAGTCCATCGTGAATTTTACGGAGAGATTGAGCTGTTTTGGTGTATTAGCCATCCATCTGTTACCTTAACTGACGAGGAAAATTATGCTTTTAAAATCTGCTCTTGCGAATGGGTGAATCAGCGCGTTCCACTTGGGCCTGTGCTCGAGCTCCTTCCGCATTCTTTATTTCCTTCTTCTCTGTTTATGCGAGTTGACAGTCTCCGCTTGCATGTGGTCTATGTGTTACTCTCCTGGTCTCCCTAACTTTTTGTGAACTATTTTTCAAGGTGTTCAATTAGTACCAGCTCACCACCCTACTACAATCATGCAACAACCAAAAACAATTACAACCTACACCATTCGCTAAAGGCAGTAGCAAAGAAAAAAGAAAAACAAAAAACAGAAATTGGGTGAGGTATGAACACAATATACTTACACTGAACAAAATATACCTCCCATAAACTGGCGAGACACTACCTTAATTGAGGACATGCTTGTAAATTACCCCAGAAGCCCTGAAGCGACGTCAAAAATTACTTCGCAGGCACAGATTTTTACGATCGGGAGCGGTATGCTATGCATTAATCACCATGTGGTGAATTTACTGCGGCACCAATTTTTGGCTATTCTTTTCTGATTACGAATCGCGAAAATGAAGTCGCTTGCAGACGACTGGGCGGCGGAAGCTACGGGCCTGCTCGATCAATCAATCGCTGCTTTTTGCCTGGCCCAGCTCTCCGGACGCAAATACGCACACAGAATCCCCCCGTAGTGTCAAACCTAGAGCTTCGGCGATGGAGGGGCACCGCGCTCTTCCAGACATTCTAGTTTACCAGTAAACAATACGGTGGAGGGAGGCAATCAACCCCCCCCCCCCCTTCCTTTTCCGCCTTTGCCTGCCTGCCTGCCTGCCTGTCCGCCCACCCATGTGCCAAAAATTTCCGCCGCTTTTGATGGACCTGGAGAGAGTACGCAGCGTAAGCGCTCATCTGTGACCGATAATTAGCGCAAGGATGGAGTGCTAACACCATTCGCACACAATTAGTAATAATGGTAAAAGCGAGTGATCTCGAGACAATAACAAGCATTTTGAACGGAGGAACGAATAATCTAGCCCTAACGAACAAAGAAAGGAACTTACTTTGGAACGACCGTGCCACGATCTTCGCTGTTGAGCAGATTCGACGTAGTTCCACGGCTCACAGTGGCTTCCTTCTTTTTCAGACACATTTGAAACTAAGGTGAACTCCACGCATCACGACTATTCGGCAAATTTACCCCAAAACAGAGATATGAAACACACACGGCCAACACGACCAGCGAAACGCGCAAAAACAAAGTTGTGGATTGGATTGGATTGCATTCGTTGGCTATTATGGATGCCTAGCGACTTTACGGAGGCTATGTTCGCGTATCTTCAATACGCTTGCAAGGAAACGATCAGCAAAGCGCATTAAAAAAACTATTAGGAGACACAGTAATAATAAATTATTGAGCGTGTTAACAATGGTACAATATTAGAAATACGATCCTGAACAGGTAGTAAAAAATTAAATGCGAGACTAACCACAACATGATTTCAAACAAATTGAGAAAACATATATATTCCTTAAAAACGGCTCCTTCCCGTTGCGGGATTGGCTTAGTTTGTTAAAGGGCTGCGCTGCTGATCGTGCGGTCGGTGGTTCGTTTCTTTGTAATGTTTTTTTTTTTGTTTTTTGTTTCTTCTTATTGTTTGACATATTTGCTATGTTTTTCGCAGTCGCCGGCCCACTACTTTAGGGTAAAAACCAGTGGCGTCTCAAAGGGGGCAGGGGGGGCGGTCCGCCCCGGGTGCAGCGCTCAGGGGTGTGTGGCGGGGGGCCACGAAAGCGGGGGGGGGGGGGGGGGGGGAGAGGAGAGTCGCGGCGGGCCACGCGAGAGGGGGGGGGTGTCGTGGCGGGCTACCGCCCCGGGTGCCGCTGACCCTCGTGATGCCACTGCATATAACATAAGCCATCGTGGGACAGATCGTCTGGTTATGAGAACATTTGAAATATTTCTGCTAGATAATCATAACTACTAAGAAGACGGTCGATTCCTGCCTGAAATAGAATCCTGAAAAAGTATCGTTCGGCGTTGTAAAATTTATTTTTTGTGGCGTTCGTGTTCAGATTCTCAATATCCTGAATGTGTTTTCCTCACCGCATTGTTTTTTCTCTCGTTTTCGCAGTAAAACACGCCAGCCTTGGCACGCTGGGATGAAATACGCCAGCGTCGGCAGTCATTTACGAAGGGTTTATCAACGCAAACATTTCCCTCGCTATTCATGCAGCAGTGAGCGATGTAATTAAAAAAAAAGACTTAGGAAAAAGTTATATTTTGCATGACCTGTAGAATATATCTTGAGGCGCACATCCACGAGCTTTCCATGGGCCTCACACATGTCCCGTGTAGCAACACAGCGCGCTCCCCTAGCGAGAGGCATCCCTACAGCAGCCCGCACAGTGTCGTACTTGTCCTATGGGATCCTAGGCTCTATCTCCACAGGCTGCGGGGTACCTACAGCAACCCACAGAATTTATTACATGTCCCATAAAAGCCAAGGTTCTATCCCCACAGACTCTGCGGGTTACCTAAAGACCCCCACAGGCTCAGGCTGTGGGGATTGCCCAAAGGAGTTCCCACAGGCCGTGTGGGCTGCCCAAAGGATCCCTTACAGGCTGTGTGGGGTACCCAAAGGACCCCACACAGTAACCCACATGTCCCATAGGCCCACAGGCCTGACCCCACAGAGATTTTAGGGCACCCATACAACCCCATGGGTGCCCCATAGAGACCTCTAGGACCCCACACAAATTTTCTGTGGGTGCTCTGTGGGCATTTGGACCAGGGTTTCTATCAAATATTACACCAAGAAATCGATGCTCTTTTCTAACAGGGATAGGGGTTCGATTTAATTCCAGGGATGGATCCAAATACAAGCCGCGGCGCAAAGAAAAAAGCACACAGACTGTTTTTGAAGCAGAGAACTTGAACCCGTTTTCGTCGGCCCATTTGGACAGTTTGTTTATGGCTAACTGCAACTGGTGCTCACAACTAGAAAAGTTACAAGACGATGATGAAATCTGTATATCATCAGCATAAAGAGAATATAAAATAGAAGGTGGCAGCAGTTGTGCGAGTGAATTTATTGTTAGCAAAAACAAAGTCACACTTATAACACCCCCATGAGGGACTCCGTTTTCTTGAACAAAGGTGTCAGATAGGACTGAGCCGAGACGAACTTGAAAAGTCCTGTCGGTCAGATATTCCTTTATGCTTCGCAGCATGCGGCCACGGATATTACAGGCATACAGGTTTCGGAGAATCCCATACCTCCACGCTGTGTCGTAAGCCCTTTCTGAGTCGAAAAAAACGCAACACAGTGCTGCCTGTTTACAAATGCCTGACGTATAACAGTTTCCAGGCGAACTAAGTGGTCAAGGGTAGATCGACCTTGGAGGCATCCACATTGATTGTTATCAAAGACCCTCTGGCTTTCTAACATGTACACCAGTGGCCTTTTTATAAGCCTTTCATAAGTTTTCCCAAGGCAGCTTGCCAGTGTAATTGGGCGGTAGCTTGATGGTTGTGAGGGGTCTTTGTTAGGCTTTAGAAGGGGGATTATATGTGCGTGTTTCCAGGCCTGAGGGAAACATGCCTTTTCCGACAAAATATTAAAAAACAAGAGAAGGTTTAAAAGGGATTCTGGAGAAAGGCGGTGCAGCATTTCATAATGAATTCCATCAGAACCAGGGGCAGAGAGCTTTGTCACATTAAGAGCCATCTCAAGCTCGCATCGCGTAAATGGTTGGTTATAGGATGCGGAATTTCCTCCCGACAAGACAAGCTTTTGTCGCTCTGCACGAGCTTTCAACTGTACAAACGTAACACTGTAGTTGGCCGAACTAGATGTATTATAAAATGTTCCCCGAGTATATTACCAATGTCTCTTAGTGATGAAGAAGGAGCGTTAAACGTTGGAATAGCAAAGCACCTACAATCTCCGTTTACTTTCCGATATCTGTCCCAGGCGTCTTTGGCCGGGACAAAGCTGGTTGAAGAAGAAAGATACTTCATCCACGACTACCGCTTCGCCTGCTTCCTAGTCCAACGAGCCTTGGCTTTTCGTCGCTTGATCTCAACAAAGTTGCTTGAATTGGGGTATCGGCGAAATCTGCCCCACGCCCTATTTTGGTCCGCCCGGGTCGTGGCACACTCCTTATTCCACCAAGGTTTTCATTTTTTTGGTATTTTACCAGATGTTTGTGGAATAGACTGTGAGCAGCCTCTAGTATCTGCTCAGTAACGTAAAGTGTAGCGTTCTCAGGGGACATAGAAGAAAAAAGCGCAGGATCTAAAGTGGAGTGAAGATGAAAAAGCGCCCAGTCTGCCTTGTCTAACTTCCACCTAGGGACCCGCTTTAAAAGATTAGGCAATGGAACGGTACTCTCTAAAACCACTGGATAATGATCACTTCCAAAAGGGTTGTGAAGAACCTTCCAGGAGAAGCAAGGAAGTAATGAAGGTGAAGCAATAGAAAGATCAATGGATGTGAATTAGTTGTGTGCCGCACTAAAAATGTTGGCTCTTTCCCGTTAAGAAGGCACAGCCCCGAAGAGAATAAAAGACGTTCAATCACACCGCCACGGGAGTCTTCACGGGTACTACCCCACATGGGATGATGAGCGTCAAAATCCCCCAAAATTAAAAAAAAAAAAAAAATTGCGGGAGCTGTCCTATAAGTCCCTGCAGCTCTTGAAGATTTAAAGGAACGTTTGGTGGCAAGTATAAAGAAACAATTGTTACAAGGCGGTCCAGAAGGAGACGTACTGCAACAGCTTCCAGTGGCGTGCAGAGGGGGACTTGAGAGCAAGCAACTCCACTCTGCACGACCACTGCAACACCACCAGAAGGGGTGGAAGAGGGGCGATCTTTTCTAAAAACCTGATGATGTCTTAAATTGTTAAAAGAATTAGAATGAAGATGGGTTTCTTGCAAGGCAAGAGCGATGGGCCGAAGCTGATCCATGAAATAATTGACATCATCAATATTTCTTAAAATACCACGACAGTTCCATTGCATAAAATGTAACTTGGTCATCTATAAAAGCTATGTAAATATGCAACTGAAAAATAAACCTAGTAAAATAAGTCAGACTGTAGAGTCAACACAAACTAGGTGGAAGACATTGGGATGATCATTTGGTTGGGACTACAGGTTTCTTATTCTTTTTATGTCTACCGGTGGGCGTTTCCAACTCCATACTGTCGTGCTCGGACCCAGGAGTAGACAGATTCTCAGCATCTGTTGACATCTCCACCTCCTGAGAGGTATCCGTTGCTTTTAGAACAGCACTCGTCCGGCCAGGTGTGCGGGGGGGGCAAACCCCGAGCACGAGCGGCTGGAAGGGTTGCAGACGAACTGGGCGACGGGTCGTTTGAGCTCGTCTGGTCCCCTCCTTTCACTGCAGCTGCATGGGCACCATGCTGCTCCTTCAGTAGGGGGGGCCCTCTCTAGCGAGCAAGAGCGAGAAGCTCGCTCCGTCTCCCCAGGGGACCTAGAAGAGGGGGCAGGCGCGGCTGCTGCCGGCCTGTCGTTGGAAGGAGGAGCAGAACGCTTGCTACCACCAGGGACTGGAGGAAGCAGCTGCTGCCCCTGTAGGGGAACTGGGGCCCTGAAGTCGGCCGCTAAAATCTCGGGAGAGACCTGGGTTGCCCTCGACTCCGAGCGTGGTGCAGGGCCCCTGCGCACCACCTCGGCAAAACTTCCCTTAGACAAAAAGGAGAACCGCGTCTTGGGTTCTGGGTACGGTATGTTTTCCTTCACTTTGATGTTAAGGATGACCTTTTCTAGTTACCAAGAGGGGCATGCACGATAATAAGCAGTAAGTGGTCCACCGCAATTAGCGCAGTGGGCCACAGCCGCCTCGCAGGTATCAGAAACGTGACCTTGACTACCGCACTTCGCACACGTCTCCTTCCCTCGACAGCTGCGTGTTCCATGACCAAAACGCTGGCAACGGAAGCACCGCTGGGGGTTGGGGACGTAAGGGCGGATGCGGCAGTTCAAGTATCCTGCCTCGTTTGTCTCAGGGAGAGTATGCCATTCAAAAGTCAGTATCACTTGTCTCGAAGGGATTTGTTCGCCATCCTTCCTGAACATAATACGCTTTACGGCGACGACACCGGCACCTTGGAGTCGCTTGAGGACTTCTTCCTCACTAGTGTGCAAGAAGTCGTCCTCCGAGAGGACTCCACGGACAGTATTTAGTGTGCGATGAGGGCTCACCGACACCTTCACGTCAATGATGGTAGTCAGTTTAAGGAGTGCGTCACTTTGTTTTTTTGTGTTCACTTCTACGAGAAGGTTTCCAGTGTGCTGTTTTTTAGCCTTGTAGGGAAACCCTACAAGGTTTTCTAGCACCTTTGCTACAATAAAAGGTGAGAGCTTTGAAACAGGTTTTTGTTCATCCAGCGAATGAACGATGAAAAACTTCGTAAATGTTTCTACTTCACATTCTTTTTCGATGGTTTTTTGTTCAGGGCAGCGCCATTTAAGGGCATGTCCTGAACGGGGTTTGGAGCGGTGGGGCGCCATAAGAGGGCAAAGAGTGTTCAGAATCCGCGGTGCACCGCCCACCACCGAGCCCAACAAGGGGTTAGGTAACGCACCTTAACAAGAAGGGCTTGGCTGAAGACGTTACGCTAACAGTGCTGCCGGGAAACTATACCCAAGTGTGGGTCAAGACAGAGGTCCATCGCCACCCAAGGTTAGCCCTTGCCGGCAAAGAGGGGTGAAAGGGAGTAAGAAAAATGAGAGAGAAGTAAAAGAAACAGGAAAGGTAAAGGTGAAAGACTGGAGGGGATAGTAGAAGAAAAAGCGACTAGACTCAATCACCCTTGCCGGGCCTTACCAGGCCTCCCGTCTACGAGAAGCTGGGGCCGAAGTGGTGTATTGCCTCACCCGGGGGGCCCCGAAGGGTCCAAACCTACCCCAGGCTCGGCCCCCGCCTACCCCAGGCTACACGGGAAAGCCACGCACAGCCAGACGTGGGCGGGCGAACCCGCATGGCTCGGGGTCCATGGAGACGCCACTCTCCAAACACCTGCTTTCACAGGTGCCCCCTGCGGGGCGCTCCTTTAAGATTTAATATTGTACAGCCGAAGTCACTCGTTAAATCTCCAACTTTCTTGTCCGTGTAGCATTTATGGTTTCTAGCAGTGGTGTCATAAGCAAGCATAACAGGCTTGCAAAGACGTTGAGACCGGAAGTCGCTTGGGACGCAAGCGGCAGTTCATGTTTGTAAACAGCGAAAGGGTCTATACCAAATGATTCACGAAAGAAGAGTAAATGCACTGTACCAAAACGTTTTTATATATGGAAGACTTCGTACGATGCCGTTGCCGCGGCAACTTATGAAACCACAATCTTTACCATAAAACGCATGCGGGGAGCGCTGCGTGCTTTGCATTGTTAGCGGTGTTAGTCACGTCACTCCACAATACGTACTCTGCCGTTGCCGCGGCAGCTTATGCAGCCGCAATCTACGTGCTTATCACCTACCACGTGGTTTTAAAACTTGTTTTGAGGTTTCCTTTCTGAAAGAAGCGTCAAAACCAAATGGTAAAGTGTAAGGCACGCGGACGTTGATAAGGCGAGAGCGATGGTTTTCGGTCGACCGTATTGTTTTCTAGAGTTCTGTCGACGGGCGCGAAAAAACCCGACCAGCGAGTTGTATACAGCTTCACGGTACAATTGCCCTTTCGTTTTCTGGAGGCAAATTACTTTGTGTTTTGTTGTTTTCTTTTATAACCTGTAACACCTTTTGATAAAATAGCACACAAGCTAAGATTTTTCTTATGTTTCGCAACGCTTTATATCTCGCGTCCTGGGACCCATCATCGAGCTAGAAATACTGCTGAAACACCTTAGGTTTTGGCAATCAAGCTTTCCAAGACAGCAGCGCTTCTAACACTCGCTTAATTTGTAGCTAAGTTGCGTGATCGCTGAATCTATTTTGTAACTAAGTTGTTAAATCCCTCAATTGATAGCTAAGTTTAATTTGTAGCCGATATTTATCAGTTCTGCCATGCGTGATGTTACTAATAAAATAAGAGAGAGTGATTGAAGATTTAGTGTTTCTTTTTTCTTAAGGTAATGCAAACATATATGATTTCATTTTGCTTTGATCTGACATAACTGAGATAAAAACAAAAACTTAGAATGCGATAAATATTCGTCATTATTCATATTAGCAATAGATAAAGAATCTTGTCCAAAAATTGTCAAAACCCTGCTGAAAAATGTGATCATTATTAACACAGTTAGAAATTATCCGGGGTAACATAATTTGTGCACCTGGGTTAATCATGAATAACCAGATTAGAAAAATGGTATATTATTGCTGCCAATATTATGGACAACTAGTATGTAACAGGGTAACTACATTGGAAAAACTGGTTTGTAATTGCATCACACTATTTATTTACTTATTTGAACACACTATCAGTCTTTTACGGGACCAAGATAAGGGTGGGATACAATGAACAGCCCAAGAATCACAGTCTGCGCTGTCCTGCACCGACACGATCACAAGAGAAACAGTAGCACAATAAAAGCAACGATAGTAAAATAATAGTAATCCAACAACCAACCTGAGGCGCGACCGAGCGTTAAGAAATAAGCGATGCGAACTCCAACCGGCCGCGTGCTCCAGCAACACTTTCTGGCAACTTGTTCCAATCCCGCGCTGTCTGCAAGAAAACGAGTATTTAAAAAATTTCTTATCAAACATTCTTTATTTACATGCCGTCCACGCTTATTCCTGGTTACTCGTGACGTGTCTTCATCGATATACCGGTGCTTGTTAACAAGAACCAAATTATTGATAATACTGTAAAAAAGCTTTAACCTTTTTTGTTTTCTGCGGAGTTAAGGCAGTAGTAAACTGGCTCTGTCATAAAGGGGGAAACCGAATCCTGTCTTCGGTAACGGGAGTAAATAAAACGCAATGCGTGTCGCTGTACACTTTCCAGTTTTAACTGCAGTTTTTTTATATACGGGTCCCAGACTTCGCATGCATGTTCTAGCATGGGGCGAACTAACATCTTGGATGCAATCAGCTTAGTCTCTTGTGTTGGAAGTTTGAGGGTGCGCCGGAAAAATCTTAACCTTTCATTAGATTTGCCGATAACATTATCGATGTGGTTTGTCCATCTTAGGTCTGCAGTTATTTTGACGCCAAGATACTTGTATTAAGTCACGTTAGTCAAGGTAACACCCTGGAGTGTGTAGCTAAAGTATATACGCTGATGTTTATGAGTTATGGTCATA
Source organism: Ixodes persulcatus (assembly GCA_013358835.2). Taxonomy (NCBI): domain Eukaryota; kingdom Metazoa; phylum Arthropoda; class Arachnida; order Ixodida; family Ixodidae; genus Ixodes; species Ixodes persulcatus. The sequence goes on along the minus strand of JABSTQ010008109.1, from coordinate 16,578 downwards.
CGTACTGTTTTTTTTTGTGTATTTAGCGACATTTGCCATTTTGCACACCAATCGCTTGTTTTAAACAAATAATCGTTTAGCCTTGCTTGATTGGCGACAGACTTCACTTCAGTGTAGATAATACAATCGTCTGCAAACAGTCTGGCTTATATAGATGAATCAACTATTGTGGTATCTGGAGTAACAGGCCGATGGGGTTCTTCGCTGGAACATCTTTATTGCAGGACTACCGGAGTACGACACATAGCCACGGGTGTGAGAGAGCGGCAGGACAGCAGCGGGTGGTGCAAACGGTACGCTGGCTCAGATAGATATGGCGCCAAGGAACAGTGGTGCGAGACGCACGAGCGCGCGCTAGCTGTTGCCCGCTTATTGTGTCACCCATACAACACTCCCGCACACTTCATTCAGCACAGTAATACCATTCGACGGCGTTGCAGTACAATACTCACAAAGTAACACGATATGACAATTTAACAAAACACGAGAATAATTGATGTTCTGGAAAGTACAAATACAAACATACGAAATACAAAATAATTACAGTTCTGAAAAACACAATGTCCTCGTCTTTTTCTCTTCTTTCTTAAGGCGAAAACCTATCAGGCGCACCCCGTTGCCGTTCGGGATACCGGCGCTGAGTTTCTTGCGGCTGGGCTGGGCTAGGGAACGACCGGAGACTGGAGTTGATCCTATGTCTTGTCCCTCTACCACCGGTGACCGAACTGGAGGCAGCTCGTTCACGAGTCCCCCTTGCCCCTGGGTTGGCGATGGGGGCAGGACACTTGGTATCAGCAAGCCACCTTTCTCCGCCTCTGGGGTAGAGCTAAGCTATAAACGCTGACGTGTATGACTTATGGTCATACATACTGTTTTTTTGTATTTAGCGACATTTGCCATTTTGCACACCAATCGTTTGTTTAAAACAAATAATCGTTTAGCCATATTTGATCGGCGACAGACTTCACTTCAGTGTAGATAATACAATCGTCTGCAAACAATCTGGCTTATATAGATGAATCAACTATAAGGTCATTATTATACAGATAAAACATCAAGGGCCCAAGCACCAAGCCCTGAGGCACAACCGACTCGACATCACATATGTCAGACCTGTGTTCGTCAATACTTAACAATTGTTGCGATTTGTGAGAAATGCCTCTATCAAGTCAACAACGTTACCATTTCCTAAGACACATTTCAATTTAATTAGTAGTTTTTTATGACTGACCTTATCAAATGCTTTTCTGAAGTCTAAATACATTATTCTACCTGTGATTTTATAGCAAGAACTTCACTTAGATAATGCACTGTGTCTACAAGCTGGGTGACTGTCGATAGGCCCTTACAAAACCCGTGTTGGCATTCGCTCAGAAATTTATTACAAAAGCAAAAACTGTCTGACATGTTTCGAAACTATATGTTCTAGAATTTTGCATGGCGTTGACGTTAAGGCAATAGGTCTGTAGTTACAAAGAGATGTAGCATCACCCCCCTTCGGTATAGGAATTATTTTACTCATCTTCTAGTCCTCTAAAAGAGTTCCCGTTGAAAGCAATTTTTCAAAATTTACAAAAAGGTACCTGGCCATTCATTCCGCATATCTCTTTAGAAAGCATTAGGACTTTCGTCAGGGCCCTTCGACTTGGAAGTTTTTAGGTTCAGTAACAAAGCCAGAATTCCTTCCAATGAAAGTTTCAAAGCATCTGCATCGGGAACATTGCTCGATAACTCAAACTCTACTGGTTCCTCATCACCTTTCGTGAAAACAATCGTAAAAAAAAGTATTGAACTTGTCATCAATATCGTGCTTGTCATTAGTAACGCCCTCCTGTGTACTTATCTCGGAAACGCATTTTTTTTGCTTTTCGTCAAATGTCTCCAAAATATCTGGGGTGATTGTCTGAGAAACTGTAGCATTGCTACATTTAAATATTTATGTTTTGAATCTTTTATCCGACTTTTCAGGGCAGTGCTCAATGCTGTTCTCGACGGAGTCTTCCTCTGTGTCGTTTCACTTTCTTTTTTAGCTGAATAACTTCTCTTGTAATCCAGCAATTGTGTACACTTTTTGTTTTACCTTCAACGTTACATACTGTGTAATGCCTTTGTGCACTAATGCTTTACACCTCAGCCACAAATTGTCGACGCTTACTGACGTTTGGCAACCGAACACCTCAAACGGTCTGAAGCAAATATCTAACTTGTCTAGAATAGTTGTATCATCAGCCATATTATCATCTCTGTATGATGAGCGTACCTTAGTTGCTTTCCGAATCAGGTTCAAGGTCAGAGAAACTCCAGCGATGAAATGGTCCGAAATACCAGGCAGTATATCAACTACATGCGGTCTTGATACCAAGGAATCACTTAAAAAAGCAAGATCCAAGACTGATTTACTGCTATGCTGTATACGAGTAAAGTCCCTCACTATCTCAAAAGGCCATGACTAAAGCACATGTCTATGGTTGCAGCAGCAGATACCTGCTCCCGTTCACCGGGTAACCTTTGATCCCATATCACACCCGGAACATTTAGGTCTCCGGCAATGACCACATTTTTGTGCTGTATCCGCAATTCAAACATAAAGTCATTCAGCTTATCAACAACAGCTACTTCAGCCCCAGGTGGCCGATAAACCGCGCCAATAATCACTTCTTCAGCTTCTAAATAAACCTTACACCACACGCATTCTGTGCCAGGGGGCTGTTGTATGACAGTGCACCTCAATTTGTTTTCAACAATAATGGCTACACCGCCACCGCGACCGCAACCAGGAGGGCAGACCTCATAATCTTGAATGTCTGAGTGAAGCCACGTTTCTGTCACCACAGTGACATCCTGTTCGTGCTCAATTACCACATGCTCCAAGTCCACACTTTTATTCACGAGACTACGTGCGTTTATGATACGCAACTGAAACTTGCTGTGTAGCGTATGTCATTCCTGCGCCTGCAAAACAACTCCAGCTGTATTACTGGTTCTTTGTTCACTACAACACAACGTTGGCCGGTGACGTCGTTCCAAGCGCACGTGGCACCCCCAATCTTTAGCTTATCAAAGACAAGTGGAACCTTTGGGCCACTCTTTCTATTCTCAGATGCACTTAACCAAGGGTTTCACCTCTTTCTTCTGACCTCGCTCGAAAAATCCCAGTCAATGAAAATGTCGGTTCCTTTCAATCATATTACGGAATAGCCGTAATATGATTGGTTAACAATATTCAATTAGAATGTCGTATCAATGGATACTAATATTGAACATAGTCACATATTGCTAGAAAACAAGGTCGGGAATCCTGGCGTATCATTCGATAGGAATATCAGAAATCTTGGCGTATTGGATGCCAATTTGGTATATCCTGGAGCAATATTGGCAACCAATTTTAGAAATCATGGCGTAATACTGGCGATGGATATTCGTGTTTAATTAAATTAATTGTAATGTCAATATTGGCCTGATAATTAAAGCAACCCTTAATTATTATTGTACCAATATCAAAATAGTCATTGGCACAACGTCGGAGATGGATGTGCTCCAATATTGAGTCTTATATTCGAATTCAATCTATTAGATATTGTGGGATCGCTGGGCCAGCACTGGTGGGCTACCTGGGATTGGCAGCGATCGGACATAGCATTTTCATTTTGATAAAATAGGTGCAAATTATTACGGTTGGAACCAATACCCTAAGTATGTTTTTTTTATTATTAGTGCTACAGGAGGCACCTTAAAAGTGGTTTCTGACATGTATCAAAGTGAAGCAAATGAAAACATTAACACAATTGAGTGGCTCATCACCACCTGATCAACTGTAAAAAAAAATCTTGAATTTGATTATTATAGAAATACAAAAAAAAATATTTCAAGGGGCACGTTCGCATTAAATGAGCACTATTGAAAATGAAATCTGTTTACGATTCAAATTGTTTTGTGCTGAAAATTTATAATTCGCAAGTAATATTATTGTCAGCGGTAATTAAAAGCGGCCGTGGCTTTTACTTGAATAAAAGGGCAGTGAAAGAAGCAAGAGGTACGACAGCTGAAGATCAATTCCAGCTCAATGTGTTGCCCGTCAAAAAAGCAAGGTTAGCATTTTCTAATTACATCCCACTCTTGAACTCCACACGGAGCCAACGCAACTGCTATGATCCAAGTTTTTTCAATACTGCTCTGCATTGCGACAGTCCTCGTGGCATTTCCAGAGGGCCACTCCCAGGATTCGACCGAATTTAGGTCTAAATGCCACTACAGTAAGTGTTCAAATACTTGAAGATTGTATTCGTATTTGCCTGATTGGAACGCTATTAGAAGTTATAAAATTTAAGGATCTTACTCATTTAGCGTTCGCAATCATGGAACCATTATTTATGTGGCACGTCTTAGGGTAATTATATGAACACCAATAAATGTCGAAAGATAAGAATCATAATGCATGCCTTTTGTTTAGACTATGATGCTTTGATAATCCTGGTTATAGTAAAAGAGTATTGATAAGATTTATTGTAGTGAAAATGTATCTTACTTCTTTTGTCTTTTATTTTTAGTTTCTGCAAATGCTCTGAGGTTTATTACGCTCCCATCCTTTGAAATTTCTTGTCGCGCTGCTGCTGACCAATGTTTGGGGGCCAAGAGCGTGTCACTGCTTCTAGGGCGGCTCTTTCCTCGGCTCCCGCCATTTCCATGATACGCGCATAAATTATATTTTTTTATTTAGTTACCGTAATGGGCAACTCAATGTATACTTTCACATTATGTGCTACCAGCTTACTATACGTATTTTTGTTGATCCTTTATGATAATATACTGCTACAATGAAATTCACACTCCTAAAGTAACTTATTTTAAGTGATAATATTAAGTAGGCACAAATGTACAATATAAGAAATTGGAATGTCCAAAATAGTCGATGTCCAATGAATGGGTGTTTCTGTTATGTTAAGTAGTAAATGATCAAGACCAGAACCATGTCCATTTCTTAAACGTTGTGCGCCAAGATCCTGCCTCGATCTCACGGGCTCCCCCAACACTTCTTTATTTAGCAGTGCGTATCTCAGGAACATCACATTTTTTCTCCCTGAATTAAGCCACCACTAAAGGTGGCTACTGGTTTGCTAAACGCTTTGGTGGGTGTCGGATTCATGTAGAATACCGGCCCTCTTTGAGATGTTCATCAGTCATGTCTCCCATTACGTCACTCGACCCCGACCTGGTTGTTGGAGTCTGTGTTTCGATGTCCTCGACCTCTACAATGAGCGCTGACGCTCCAGGGTTAGGACGAGTTTGTTGGTTGTTGACCTCTGATGTCTCTTCCGAGGATGTCGGGACACACACCGTTTCGTACATGTGGGTACTGTCTGGTTACTGTTTTCGTTGAGGCTGAGCCGGGATCAGCTGATCCTGATGGCGTCTCCATAGTGTGGGGATTGGGATCCCTAAACATTCTGTCGCGTCAGCGTTTTGGCGCGCCATGGCAGCCGCGCTGACGTAGCGGGAGGTGGCGCTGTTTACCACACTGAGTGGCTTCCTTCTCTCTCCCTTTGGGGCGATTTGCGTTACGAACCCCCGCAGAAAGGAGATCGACGTCTCGCTCCTTGATTGGCCCCTTCGCCCCGCCGTTATCTCAAAACCAGCGGACAGCAGGATATCGGTCTCTTCCTCCTGGGATTTCGGCGGCGGCGACAACGGGTAACCGTCCGGTGCACTGGTGAGCGTTTACCCCGACCTTTTGTTCTTCGTGAACGACCGTTCGGTCGTGGGCGATCTCCACACCGACGGTGTTCACCAGCTGATAGCCGCTGTCTTCTTGTTATTCGTTTTGTATTGTAAATAAACAGAAATTATAACCGTGACCAACGTGACTGGTGTCTCACTGCGCTCCACGAGCATCGTGTCACGCGAGTACGAACCCGCTTCGCGGTAGAGCGTCTTGCCGCGAACTTGGTACTCCCAATGGGAGTGGCCCTAAGGAGAACCACAATATCCTGCCGGGAAACACCCCTGTACCTGGAAGAATACCGGTCCTGTTTGAGAAACGACAGTATTACGCGTCCACTTCGACGATCCTCCATAGTTCCTCGCGTAGACGTCATCACTCCCTGACAGAGTGCATTTATGTTCCGGCCTCGTCTTTTGTTGTTTGAACTGAGAACTCGCCACTGTGTCCGAAATGGTAGGCTTCCGAAGATCTAGTCAGGTTCGTAGCTTTCTTCGCATCATTAGATTGGTCGGAGACTCTTTGGTTGTTGGATGAGTCGTGTTTCTGTAGGATAGACGAAACCTTGAAACCTTGGTGTCAATAAACACCCCAGACGTTGTCTACTTTAAGTGTTTTTTCATGGCCTGGATGAATCGTTCTACCAATCCGTTAGTCGACGGGTGATACGGTGCAGACGTAACGTGAAAAATGTCATTTGTATTGGCAAAGGTCTTGAACTCTTGACACACGAACTGTGGCTTGTTGTCTGATACAATGCTGACAGGCAGTCCAAAGCGTACAAAACACTGGTGCAGGCATTTTATTACGGCTTCTTACGTCGTCGAGTTCAACACGAAAGCCTCTGGCCATTTCGAGTGTGCATCGCCTAGCACGAAGAATTTCTTCTTCATGAATGGTCTGGCCAGGTCTATATGGACTCTTTCCCATGGTTGTGTTGGCCAACTCCACGGGTGTAGTGGTGCCTGTGCTGGATTATTACGTTGCACTTGTCGCTGCTTACAGGTTCTCACTTGGTCCTCTATGCCTTTGTCGATGGAGGTTCACCACACATAGCTTCAAGCTATTTCTTTTGCTCGAACGATACCGAAGTGATCGTTGTGCAGCTCTTTAAGGACTCTCTCTTGTACACTTAGTGGAACAATTTCTCGTAGGCCCCACACTAGGCAACCTTGCTGAACCGACAGTTCCAACCGACGTGTGAAATATGGTATCAATTTTCTGCGAATTGTTTACTTCCCTCGCCCTTGAGCACCTTCTCAAAGACTTGGCTTAGGACAGGATCACGGGACGTGGCCTTTTCAATATCTGTGCTCTTCACTGGGAAGTTGCTGAAATAGTCGCAGTAGAACACGTAGGTTTCATCAACGACGAACTCGTCTGAAGTCACACGCAGCTTGCGGGAGTCTCGAAGGGCAATTGGCGTTGGCGTTCTTCTTAGACGAATGATAAACGGTGTTGTATCGACTTCCTGACAATCTACAAGCCCATCTCTGAAGGCGTGCTGCCGTCATCGTCGGAACTCCAGTCGTGGGTCCCGAAATCTTTTGAAGTGGAGCATGGTCAGTTATTAATGTAAAGGGGTACCCATGTTGATAGTAATGGAAACTTTTTACACCAAATACAATGGCAAGGGCCTCTTTTTCAAGCTGCAAGTAGTTCTTCTCATGCGTAGACAGTGTTCGTGAGACGAACGATACGGGTCTTTCTGTCCCGTCGTCCATGATGTGGGACAACACCGCTCCTACGCCGTACGCTGAGGCGTCGCATGCAAACACAATTAGAACAGTTGGGTCAAAGTAAATTAGAACTGGTGCTGATGTCACCTTCTCTTTCATAGTCATGAAGACCTCTCTACATTCTTCGTTCCAACTCCACTGAACATACTTGTGCAGCAGGCGGCTCAGAGGACTCAAGATTGTTGCCAAGTTTGGGATGAACTTGCCATAGTAGTTTGCTAACCTAAAAAGGAGCGCAACTCTGCTTCGTTCTTTGGCTCGGGTGCATCTCGTAGTGCAGCCACCTTGTCATCCAGTATCCGTAGCTCCTTGCTGCTGATGACATGGCCTAGGTACGACACCTCCTTTTGAAAAACTCGCACTTCTCCTTTTGAAGTCGGATGCCATTCTTTTTGAGGCGTATGAGAGCCTCTTTCAGGTTCTTCAGGTGCTCCGCCTCTGTTCTTCCTGCTACCAGGATATCGTCAATGTAACAGGTGGTGTGCGTCAGGCCTTGTATTTCCTGATCCATCGTTCCTTGAAATATTGCTGTAGCTTAGGTTACGCCAAAAGGAAGCCTGTTGACTTGAAAAGCCCCAAATGCGTGTTCAAGGTCAAATACTTCTTTGAATCTTCTAGAGCTTGAACTTGTAAGTACGCATTGGTTAGGTCAAGTTTAGTGAAGAGCTTCCCTCCCGCCAGTGTTGCAAACAGCTCTTCGGTTCTGGGCGAAGGATAACTGTCCACACCGATCACGGGAATCACGGTGGACTTGTAATCTCCGCAGTTCCAGATCGCGCCGTTCTTCTTGACATCCGGAACAATCGCAGAATCAAACTCACTTGCTTCTACCGAAGTCGAGGTGCCTCGTTCATCTAGAGCCAGCAGTTCCTTGGCCACAACACCCCTTAATGTGTGCGGTACTGGCCTCGCCTTTTGAAATGGTGGAGACATTCTGTGTTTCATTTTGAGTTTTGCTTCAACCCCTTTTACGCATCCCAGCTCATCTAAGAATATTTACTTATATTAATTCATCAGACCTTCAATTTCTTGCCTTCCTATTTCTTCCGACCAGTGTATTGCTTTGATGGATGCCTGGTCCAACTTTATGACTCTTAGCCAGTCACGTCCAAGAAGAGGTGGTCCCTTGAAATCAACCACTTGCATCTTCACGTTGGACTCCTTGTCTTCATGCATCGCCATCACTTGTACTCACCCTAGCGGCTTAATCTTCGCTCCGTTAATAGCCTTCAAGATTGCTTCTTGCTTTTTCCGGTTCCAAAAAGTAGCCTGGTACTGTTGTAATTGCAAAACCGATACGGCCGCTCCTGTGTCTATTTACATTCTCAAAGGAATTCCACTGACCGATAGCGTTATTTCTAACGGGTCGTTTCGCGCGCTTCGTAGCTCGTACATTTCCATTTCTTAGTCAAATTCTTTCACAGCTAAGGCCTTCATCTTTTTCTTTTCGCGACGCTTACGGCAGTGTTCAGACACTTGTCCTTGCCACTGTGAAGCTGAGCCTTCACAGGCTCTTTGCAGGTGCCCTACTTTTCCGCATCTTCTGCATTTCAGGCCCTTCCAGCGGCAATTGAACGACTCGTGATTCTTGTAACCCCAATGTAAATAACTTTCTCTTTCTAAAAATTTGCTTCCAACCTCAAAAACTTCTGCGCTGGACGACACTGAGTCATGTAGAACTTTCGCACTGGAGGATGCCGGAGGGTATTGCTACTGCCATTTCAAGCCCTCTCTTGAAAGTCAAATCCTCTTCTGAACGCAGTCTTTTTGTATGCTGTCATTGCATACCTTAGCAAAAATACCGGTTTGAAATCAGTCCGGAAAGTAAAATCCGGACTAATATCAAACCGGAGTCAAACCGGAGAGGCGGCTTCCGGTTTGCACAAACTGTGAAGTTTCGAATCCGGTTCAAAGTCAAACTGGAGGAATCCCGGACAGTCAAATCCCGGTTCGCTGAAACCGTGATTTTCCTAATCCGGTTCGCTGAAACCGTGATTTTCCTAATCCGGTTCAAAGTCAAATTGGAGGAATTCCGGACCGACGAATTCCGGTTCGCACAAACCGTGATTTTCCTAATCCGCTTCAAAGTCAAATTGGAGGAATTCCAGACAGACCAATTCCGGTTCACACAAATCGCGATTTTCCTAATCGGTTAAAAGTCATAGTGAAAGAAATCCGGACACACAAACTCCGGTTCGCACAAGTCGTGACTTTTGGATTCCGGTTAAAACTACAATTGAAGGAATTCCAGGCACAGTAAGCGGTTCTAACAAACCATCCCTTGCCAAATTCGGTTCAAAGGCAATATGAACGAAGTCTGGACTGAAAATATCTGCTTTCCACAAACCATACTTTGCCATATCTTGTTCAAAAGAAAATCGGATCAGCCATCTGATGCCGAAGACTTTTACGCGTAGGGTTGAAACATCATGTTTCAAACAATCCATCCCGATCCCGTACGGGCTGCATCGATTAGAACTCAGAGCGCCGAAGACAATGAGCTGATACGCGGCGCCAAAAAGGCGACATCACGGTAATTTTTGCGCATGTCATCGCCATCTAATTCCATCTAGTTTTTTCTATTCACTCTGCACTACTTGTTCATTATTACGCTTAAACTGCGTTTTATTATTTATTAATTATTTTTTAAAATATATTCTTGATAACTGTCAAATAACCTTTTTTATATAATTTTTACCATATAAAACAAACAAAAACAAAACCTAACTCGACGCCACAGCAAGATGTGCGCACAATCGGAAAGTGTCATTTCACTATATTTTATAGCTTTCCTGCGGTCTCCTTGTTAATGCCCTCATGCTCAACATTTTATTATGGTGCACATGCACGCAATTTCAAGGGCTTTTATCAATATAGGTATGCAATATGAGTGTCCTCGCCAACACACTTGCTGTAGTAGAGTCAATAGTAGTCGTGGTTTTTGTGACAATATAAAATTCTTTTACAAATTATGCTACTCGGCCTTTTTGTTAAAGACCTCGCACCTAATTATGCTCTTGAAACAAAAACAAAAAAGTTGCTCGCCGGCATCGGTATTTTGCTGTTTTTGATGGCCAGTATTTACATGGAAGTTCAGTGACTGGCCGGCATCGGCGCTTTGCTGTTCTGGTTGTCGAGCCCCGTCATGGAAGTTGCGTTTACTGACCGGCATCATTTTATCTTTTTGCCTTTCTCACTATGCAGTCAAGTCATTGAAATTCTGACGAACTGCGGCAATTCATGAATAGCGAGTAGAAATGTTTGCGTTGATCAATCGTTCGTAAATGACTGCCGACGCTGGCATATTTGATCCCAGCATGGCAAGGCTGACGTGTTTTATCGCGAAAACGCGAGAAAACACAATGCGGTGAAGAAAATTTGCAGTCCAGGAGTTGAAAGTCTGACTGCCTACACCACGAAAAATAATTTTTACAACGCCAAACAATACTTTTTTTAGGAAGCTAGTTTAATCCGGCGGTATACGCATGCGTTTGGCTCTGATAAAAAATAAAAACGATATAGCGGAGCCTAAAAATAAAAACAAACAAACAAAAAACATGAGGCAGGATTGAGCACGCGCCTTGAGTTATAAATACAATAATAAACATTACTTTCCAGAAACTAGAAAAGTAAGAGATGTGTTTATTGCTTATGATGCTACGATAGTGTGAAATTGAGTGTGAAAATGTACTATTTCAGGAAGGAATCGACTGCTTTCTGTGGTAGTTACGATTATATAAACGAAATATTTCAAAGGTTCACATAGCCAAACAATATATGTCTCTTTGAAAGCTTATATTATACGACATACCGTACCAGAGGAACGCGAACATAAGAATGTTTTTAATGCAAAAAGCGAGGAGCAGCAATGCATTGTGGATGTTCACACTCTCCTTGACGCTACGAAAAATAAATGTTACAACGCCGAATGATACCATTTCTGAAAGCTAGTTTAATTATCCGTGCTGTACTTGAATCTCGGGAATAAAAGCGTGTGTAGACCTAATAAAAACGTAAAACTGAAGCGGCACGCGGGGGATAGCACTGATCTACCAGAATAAAAATTAAATACGACTTTCCGGAAGTCAGCAAATTAAGAGATGTGTTAATACGTAGCCATGAGCTCAGCTAAATTACTTTTTTAAAATAGCAGTATTTTTGTTTCAATAGTGGGTGAAGATGACCGCTTTCAGAAAAACTTCGGCTGCATCACTGTGTCAGTTTTACCACTTTCACATTTTCCCATTTTGCTCGCAATATGCTCATTATTTCATTTCATTTCATTTATTTTCACCTTAATTGCCCGGTTAGTGCATTACATAAGGGGGTATATACATGTTATACAAACAAGAAAAGGAAGAAACACAAGCTAATTAATACATCCAGGTCAAGCTCATTAATTCTACATACTGCAAAAAATACTAATAACAGGAAAAATGGATCCGTAAACTTGATAGAAATACTTCTGGGTCCACGATGGTGACGATGGAGGATAGTAGGCTGTTCCAGTCGGAGATGGCTTGAGAAAGGAAAGACTGATTGAATGCGTTTGTGGAACCGGCAACACGTTTGATTGTGCAGGAGTTGTTAAGACAAGAAGATGTTCAGTCAGGAGATGATAACAGAGTTTTTTAGGTCGGGGCAATGATAGTAGACATTATCAAGAAGACAGAGGCGAGAGAGTTTTCTGCGGAGCTGCAAAGAAGACAAGGTTAGCTGACTTTTTAACGCGCATACACACACAGAAAAATCGTAAGTGGACAGGATGAAACGAGCGGCTCGGTTTTGCACTCCTTCCAGGTGGTTTATGAGGTAGGCCTGATGGGGACTCCAGATGGAAGCTGCATATTCTAATTTTGGTTTGATGAACGTGTCGTCCGCCATTTTGCGGACGAGTGGAGGAGCACTGCGCAGGTTACGTCGGATAAAGCCCAGAGTTCTCGATGAGTCAGCATGTATGGCTTCAATGTGGTTATTCCATGAGAGGTCTGATGTTTGTCTTACACCAAGATATTTGTACATTGAAACGGTTTCGATTAGGTCAGAGTCCAGAAAGTACTGATGATCTAGGATAGATTTCTGTCTGGTTAAGCGGACTAATTTACATTTGGATTTGTTTAGTGACATCAACCAGGTGTTGCACCATTGGTTAATTTTTAGAAGGTCATCTTGTAGCTGGTTGTGATCATGCACACACGTTACTTTGTTATAGACTACGCAGTCATCTGCGAAGAGGCGTATTTTAGAGGAAAATGTGGAAGGAAGGTCATTGATAAGTATTAAAAAAACCAGAGGCCCGAGAACGGACCCTTGCGGAACACCAGACAAGACATTTGTTAAAGTGGACTCGTGATCATTGATGACCGTGAACTGTACGCGGGAGGAAAGGAAGTCGCGTATCTATGCAAACACTAAAGGATCAAGGTGAAGAGAGGACAGGTTGGAAAGGAGACGTTGGTGGGGGCACGGTCGAAAGCTTTGGAGAAATCAAGAAAGACGGCGTCTGTCTGAGCATGACACTCGAGGTTAGTGTGTAGATCATGAATGAAGTCACAGAGCTGCTTCTCACAGGATAGTCCTTTTTGGAATCCATGTTGATGCATAAAGAAGAATTTGTTCGTTGTTAAGTGAGTCATGATGTAAGAGTAAAGTATGTGCTCAAGTAGTTTGGATGAGACAGATGTTAGAGATTTAAACAGAGAGATTCCCTGCTTTAAAACCGGAACAACCTTGCCATTTTCCAGTCTGAAGGAAGGAGGCTTTCAGATAAGGACTGATTATATATGAGCGACAAAAATTCACTAAAAATAATGCTTGTATTTTTAAGAATTTTCGAATTTATTTTGTCAGGACCAGCGGACGATGTGAGTTTTAATTTTTCTTTTAGGTTTACGATACCAGCAGGGCCTATACTGATTGTGGGCATTCGCTCGTAAAGCTCTTCAGTGAGAGTAGGGATAGTGGCTAAGCACTCTATAGTGAAAATTGAGGAAAAGTAGTCGTTTAGTACTTTAGGGCACTCGCTCTCAGGGATGAGGTCGCCATTTTCACGGGTAAGATGCACGATAAGGTTATTTGTTTTTGGTGATACTAAGTTCCAGAACTTCATTGGGTTAGTCCGCAGGATGGTCGGTAAGTCATGGAAGAAGAATTTATTTTTGACAGCTTACGGCTCCTGGTGTACTCTCCGAGGCAAGAATTGTAAGCCTCCCAAACTTCGGTCGTGTCGACACGTTTGGCCTTCGCAAAGGGTCTCTTTTTTCTATTTCGCAATAAAAGCAAAGTTTTTGTAAGCCATGGGTTAGTCGAATCTGTACGAATACGGATTGTAGGAACAAATATTTTCACAAGTTCATTCATTTTTGTTTTAAATAGCACCCAGTTCTCCTCTACCGATCTAAGGTAAAAATTATCAACGTAAGAGTAAAAAAAGTTGTCAACTCGTGGTTTAGTGATATATAATCTGCCTTAATATAATCCTGAATGATCTTAGAAGTAGGATGATTTACGATAACGGGAAGTGATAAGGTAATATCAGACTTGTACCGTACGCATTAAAAGTAATCAAATTACTTGGAATCGATTACTTTTTGGAGTAATTTTGTAATCAGTTGATTACTTTTATTAGGCAGTAATCAAAAGAGTAATCTGATTACTTTTTGAAGTAATGAAATTACTTGTAACCGTTACAATTTTTCCACGGGACCCGCCCCCCCCCCCCCGCCCCCCGCCCCGGGCCACACGCCTTTTTTATGAAATGACAAAAAAAAATTGCTTTTTTTTCGAACGGAAAAAAGAAAGATTTTAGCGGAGCTGCAGGAAACGAGGTCAATCACTTTCTACGTACAGTTTCCGTGGAATGTCCGTTTTTTTTTTTTTTTCGAGCTGGGACTGGGAGTGGGAAGCCCCAGGAAAGCCACAGTGCGTGACAAAGGCCATTCAGGGCGAAGTTTGAGGGAGCAGAATGCAGCTTTTGTAAGTCCTTCGTTCAAACTAGCCACCTCACGCACACACACACAGAAATAAAAAAATAAAAAAAAATCCTGCTTAGTGTACCTACTCGCAGCCCGTAGGAGAACCAGAACCGAAGAATGCCTAAAGCGGATGCAAAATATAACAAAGGCAGTTGAAATATTTCCCCATTTCCTTTACGTGGCCTTTGTGACAAGCAATGTTTCGTGTTGAGAAGTGGTCGGGGCGATCTCTTTCGCTAATGGATACTACACATGATCCGTTTCAAATTCTGGAGCTGCTGCTCTTTTGTATAACATGCGAGCTCATCCACATGTGAATAATAAAATGAGCGACGCAAACTTTGAGCGACAACCCTTGCTCAAGCTTAACAAGATCTAGAGCCCCCTCCGCTTCCCCCCCCCCCCACACACACAATGGCGAACGCCCAAATCATTAAACTTCTTCAATCGAATTCTATGCTTGTGTCCGCATTGTGAAGGTGCAACAACCACGAAGAGGGAACCAGTTTTTCTTCTTCAATACTTGTGCAAATGTGAAATATAGGTTGGAAGTAGTTCATTGTTATCAGCGCTAAAGATGTGTCTTCACACAATAAAGTAATCGGAAAAGTAACAATTACTTCTTTAAGTAATGTCCAATTACTTTTGCCGTCGAGTAATCAAGTAATCTAATCGAATACTTTTTAGCCAAGAGTAATAGTAATTGTAATCGATTACTTTTTTTTAGAAACGTGTACAAGACTGGGTAATATGCAGTAGCCTGTGGTCGCTTAGCCCTTCACAGTAGTGAATATATTTTACGATGTCTGGTATACGTGGTCAGTATCAAGTCTAGGATATTATCTGCTCGGGATGGTTGATCAACTAACTGTGTGAAGTTTAAAGTGAGACACATTTCCAGGAATTGCTTAGATGCTGCTGTATCACCAGAGGATAACTTTGACCAGTTAATGAAAGGAAAATTAAAGTCGCCAAATAACAGCATGTCGGCTTTAGGAAAACGACCTTTCATATCAACGAGAAGAGAGCACAAATCGGTATGGAAGGATGAAGCACACTCAGGTGGCTTATAGCACACTCCTATAATAATCTTACCCGAGGAATACAGACGCATATGCAAGTAAATTCCAAGCTGTTGTTCAATACGCACACGCCAAAAGAAGATATGTGCCTTTTTATCGCAATGAGCACACCACCACCCCTCTGTCGACTCCGGTCATGCCCAAACACGTTATAGTTAAAATTAATAGGAAAGATTTCCTTGTCTTCAATATCGGGTTTTAACCACGTTTCCGTAAGAATGCGTGTGTCTGATGCGCTATCCTCGAGTACGTCATGAAGCTCGGCTCGTTTTGGCATGACACTGCGAATGTTTGTGAAGAGGACAAAAACATTTTGGTTTTTTACGCGTGTTGCAGCTTGATGTGATGACGGTGACGTTTTGGTTTTGTTTTTATTCCGACGAGCTAGTTAGGAGAGTTCGATGACAGATTGAGACTCAGGGTTAAATAAGAATCGTTTGTTGTTAATATGAAATTTGTTGAAACGTACTTTAAACGGTACGTTTAAGTCTTTTCCGTACTGAAAAAGTTTGCTTCGAGCAAGTCGCACGGACTCGGAAAAATCTTCACGCACAGCGTAAGGGGCATCTTTTAGCTTGAAACCAGAGGACAAAAAACTTTCCTGACCTTTAAATCGGGCAAACTTGACAATGATTGGTCTAGTTTTCTTCGAATTGAATTTTCCTAGCCGGTGCGACCTTTCAAGATTTGAAGAGTCGAGCGCAATGCCCAAGTTCTGCGCGCAAAACTGGATGATTCTTTCCTCCGATTGCCCCCACGTTTCGCGTTGGTTATCAGGGCGACCAAAAACAACAAATTTGACATTCTAAGTCGAGTTTCATTGTCTTCACACTGTTTCTGGATATTCTCCAGCTCGACAGATATGCCTTGGGAAGGCTGAAGCGTAGTTTCCGATGCAGTGTCGGTCGCAGCCAACTTAGCTTCCGCAGCAGTTATCCTAGACAACAGTCGTTGAACTTATATATCGGTAGCTTTTTGCCCTTTCTCTAGAGACACAACCTTCGCGAACATGTCTGTCTGTCTAGCCTCGATCCTCTGCACAGCAGCTAGAATAATCGCTACGTGGG
>JABSTQ010008108.1:0-31337 GCA_013358835.2 Ixodes persulcatus | reverse complement strand
TCATGACAAGTCCGGGGCCGGCAGCTGTAGGGAAGCTCGCTGATGGCGTCTTCTTCTCTCCCCCCCCCCCCCCCCCCCCCCCCCCATCCATTGGCCAGCCGCTTTTTCCCGTGGTTCCATCGTTCTTGCCGTGAGGAAGACTGCCCTCTTAAGGCCCGTTCACACAGTTGCGTTGGGAGCGACCACTACGCTTACGAACGAATGCAACCGGTTGGAACGACGAGTTACCATAGCAACGAAGCGCCAAACGGTCGTTTCGTTCGTGTTCGTTCGCAACGCAAGGAGTTGAGCCGGGCTGAACTTTTTCGTTACGTTCGGGAACGACGGCAACGACAGACCAATCACAGGCCGAGGAGAGCTCGGTCGCGCGCGTTGCATGCCGGTCGTGCCGGGTTTCTTCTATATGCAAACATGGCGTCGGTGCCACGGTGGTGATCGTCGACGTGGACGGCGTGGTGGAAGCTCATCGTTCCGCGTAAAAGCGTTATCCTTGACTGTGCATTTTCGGCGTGTGTCGTTATGATAACCCAGCACGTACTAGAAGGGAAGATCCACCTACTCGTGCGGCGATCTTGTGACGGCACTCTCAAGACAGCAGAAACGCCCGTGCTGTCGTGTTTGTTTACTTCGACTACAGTGGTGCTTTCTTAGCATTTGTGTCCTCGAACATCGCCCGGATTTCTTATTTGGCGCATTCCATGCGTGTGCTCAAGTTCAAGGTATTACTGGTGCGTACCGTATAAAGGATGCGAATTTTCACGCGTTTTCATCACCCGAGAAAGGTGATTAGTGTTAGCAATCCTGAACGCTCGCAATGTCTCGCTCGCAACGTCTATCGGATCACGAAATTATATTTCTACGTTGCTAGATCGCTGATAAGATTACATCGTCTTTTATAATCGTAGAAAAGGCGTGTGGCCAGATTTGTACTGTTGGCAAAGTCGTGTATTAAAGTCGTGATCGTGCAAGACGGCGTACTGCATCTTTTTTTCTTTCTTTAATGCACTACCCTGCAAGCGTTTCCTGAAAAATAAAAAAATAAAGTTTGTGGTTATAGGAGGTGGTCTATCTATTTTCTGTTACGCAAGTGAGTGGTAGCGCGTCCCCAACAGCTGACGGCGGCGGAGAGACGGTCGCCGTGCTGTCGACGCACTGCGCTTGTTGCAGTGGTCGCAGGAGTGTACGCGAGGCGCAGAGCGGTCGTTCCGGTCACAACGGACCCAGTCGTGGGTAACGGGTTCGTTTCAGATGTTTGAACCAGATCTTCGTGACTGTACGCCGTAGCCGAAACCTCCGGCTGCTCCGGTGAGGACGGTGGAGCTCGCGTCGGGCAGGAAACCGTCCGCCATGTTTGTAAGCGTAGCTGGGTTGCTTACTATTGGCTAGGAGCAAGAGCTGAAGCTCGTTTCTCATTGGCTGTTGATTCGTTTGGTTGCATGCGGTTCCATGTGTGTGTACACGTCACGTACAGTTGTCGTTGAAGTCGCAGCGGTTGCATTCGTTCGTAAGCATAGTGGTCGCTCCGAACGCAAATGTGTGAACGGGCCTTTACGCTGCCACACGCTTGTCTCGCTTTTTTCCCCTCTCCCTCGCCGTCCGGGAAGATGCCTCCACTCGCCCTTTTTCGGCCGACCTCCTTTCCACCGGTGACCTGAAGGCGTCATCACTGTTCCCCCGCGAGACCCGGGTGACACGGCGATAGACAGCGATGCGGCTCCTTACACGGCTAACTTGGAAGGAAACAAATCGCTCCAAACTGCTTGTGCAACAACTGGCAGTACGAACCGTCTTCTTTTTTCTTTTCTTTCTACGAGTTACTTTTGGCGTTAGTTCATATGGGCCTTGCTCGACTGCGTTTTATGTAACGGTTGACGCTAGTTGACACCTCATTGAACCGAGTGTGTTTAGATTTATTTCTTGTAATTATTTTTTAGGCAAGCCTGATGGTTCCGAACTCGGGCCTGTTGCTGCGCACAATGTGTGTGCTGAAGGCGTGTCAATGCAGGGTACTGTCGCATCAACCACAATATATCCCAACTCTGTTTTGCAAAATAGCTGTAAAGTAAAAAAAAAATATTCTGGATCTATTGCCGTGTTTTGTAACTATCATGAGCCCTATCCCGTCCGTTATTCCACCAAACCATATGCTAAATGCGTATTGACTCGTCGCAAATGCTTTTACATTCTCCGATGCAACGTTTATCAGTGTACATGCTCTTCCCAACCTTGTCGCCTTGATGGAGCGCGACTCCGGTGCAACACATGACTGACAATTGCTACCGTGAGTATCGTCACTCGGAGTGCATACTTCGCATTTCAGTAAAAACATTACCTACCCGAGCGAACAAATACCGAAATAAGCAGAGCGTCGTCATGGCCAGGTTTAAAAAGCCAGCGGTGCTGAGCAACTCTTAATGGGTTCCATCACTTGTGCCGGTGCTCGATCGCCGTCGGCGATTGAGCACCGGCGGAGGCGGTTGACTCTCGCCGAGTTTCAGCGCGTTCGGCACTTGGAGCTGCTCTGAGCTCCCTAACGATGACCACGGATTTCTATGTTGAGCACAAGTTTGTCTGCTTCGTTTGCAGGGGTTGTGGTGACGTCGGAACTCCGAGCTCTGATTGGTGGTGATTGAAGGATAGTGGGTAAACCTGGATGATAGCTGACTTCAGGTATACCCACTATACTTCAATCAGAGCCAATCAGAGCTCGGCATTCTGACGTCACCGCAACCCCTGTAAAAGAAGCAGACGAACTTGCGCTCTGCATGGTAGTGGGCTGGCGTCGAGCGGCATCATCGGCAGCCATCGTTGCCGGTGGTGCCGCTGAAATTTCAAAACTGCAAAAACTGCAATTTCTTATCTTAGCGTGTAGTTCTCGATCGAGCACCGGCGGAGGCGGTTGATCTGACATACCGCGTTCGGCTTTGGCTATAGCAGACGGCGTTCGTAAAATGGCGTCAGCTGTTGCTGGCTTCACGCGGCGGTACCGTGCGTGCTTCCATTCATTCGGCGTTCGTTGCCATGGTGACGGCGAGGAAAGCAGACGTGCGGAAGAACGCTGCGGCGCAGCGATACCAGGTGCGTTCGAAGGCCCTTCCCGCATGCTTTTCAATGGGCGGAAGGCGAACAAAAAGAGTTCGAAATAAGGACTTAACGCAGAAGGCTGAATTTCTCCAGCGCCTCATAATTTGACGAGCCTTACACGAAAAGCATGTTTTTTTGGCCATCCCGCGTCCTGTTGTTTTTATCCGCAACATGGGTCTAAAGTATCAATCTGCCGATTTCTGTGCATGCCCGGGGAAGCACAGGCTTCTTGCGCCACACGAACTGGAGGCCGCGGTAGAACCTCCACATATCCTACTCGTCCTCATCAACTTGGTTATTTTTGGGTCTTTTGCCTTTTGTTCTAACCTAAAGATCCATCGCTCTTTTTTTTTTCGAAACACCCTTTTTGTTTTTTAATAATGAGGCAAATATAAGCGGGCAAATTGAACTGCGCGGTTGACGTGAATCAGTCAGTGTCAAAGATCTCATCTGCCATGCAAGGGCCATACCTGCAGAAGCGCCGCTGAATTTCTTCGCTGAGGCCAGAGTTAGCACTTTATATCGTTGTTTCGGTACTGATCGTATTGGATGCACTTCAGCTGTAGAAATTCTACCCCGAGTAAAATTAGAAATAACGCCGTTTCGTCTCAGGGGCCTTTCATCTTTGTTTCCGTCACTGGCAGATTTGCCAGACGCTGACTGTATGCAAATCGAGCGTCACGTGCGCTGCGTGGTGGTTCTTTTTTAGCTTGGAGTGCAGCAAAAGCTAGGGGTGCAAGGTCACAACTTTGAGAGGTGCTAATCTTGTTTTATAACACGTGCAGCGAAAGCGGCAACCGAAGCTCAGAGCTTGAGCTCGCAGCCTTGACCTCGGTCCACGGTAACCACGGAATTTAGAGCCAAGACTGTGGACTTTCCACGGACTTACCGCGGACCTGTGGATTTCTCCGGAATGAATTCAAGGTCACGTGATACGCACATTTCTCTGGTCCGCAGACCTGGTTCCCTTAATTTGTCCGCTCTGTAAATACACCTTCAAGACCTTGCCCATATGTCGTTAGTATATACACTAAATATAATCCCTAAACAGGGTCTATCTGTCCCTGGGCGACATGTGAAGTAGACTGCCTTGAGGCAACGGGTTGTTTTTTGTTTTATTTCAGCCCGTCCAACGAGTTTCGTTATTTCGGGTGCGTGTGCGCTTGGCGCCTTCTTTCTCGCTTACAAAAAGGGAAAGAATAATCACGCTTGGCAGAGCTGCGAGGGTCATAAACGTGGATAAAATGGTATTCACCGCATTCGGTGGGAGTTAGTACCACGAGGGCGCCACAGTATTTGGTGCCCCAGTAGACTTCCGGTAGTGTATTTATTTTTTCTTCAGTAACACACAGCGATCGGAAAAGAAGATTTTCCTTCGAAGAGGTACCTGTAATAGGTTTGTAAGAACCTGCGCGCTTTGTAGAACGTAGTACAAATAACAAAAGGATGTGTGACAAGAAGAAAAGAAGAGGAAAACCGGAAGCGCGCAGGGGTCCGCCGATAGTGGGCGGCAGCGAGCTTGTTTGCAAACAAACATCGGTGAATACAAGAGTCGTCTGATGCGTTATCGCAAATCAGACACGTAGCTTAGCAAAACAGCGTGTTCTAGCCGATGAATCATCTGCGTCACTCTAGTGTCGGAAAGCACGTACGCAGCCACGTTCTACCCGATACGGAAGAAACATTTTCTGAAATTTGAGACTGTGCTCATGGACGTACCAACTGGGAAGCAAGGGGGGCGTTTGCCCCTCCCCCCCCCCCCCCCCCCCCCCCCCCCGTTCTCAGAGGTGGGTGGGCAAGGTATGTTTTTTGCACCCCTGAAACAGCCGCCACTGGGCAGGGCGAACACTGGCCGGCGGCGCCCAAGGAATTCCAAGGGCACCCCCCCCCCCCCCCTCCCACTCAAAAACAAGTTGGTACGCCACTGACCGTGCTTCATGATGCACGCAGGGTCATACTCGGACTTCTGAAGAACACCAAGAGTAGTGAACTCAAGAAGACCATACACCTGCCGGAAATCGAAGACCTTCTGGAACAACAGAAAGTGGCTCACACAAGACACACACACGGAGGGAGGCAGCGAGATCTCGAATATATCGGGATAAGCACCGCGGTCACACACCCCATCCTCAAGCAGAAGGCCAAGTGGGAGTTGATAGGCCTCAAACAAGCAAAAAAAAAAAAGAAACCTTTGCCTAAAAACATGGGAGCTGAAATAGTCGAAGGCACAAGAAAAGACGAAAGTACTACGTCTGGCAGCACATCAGAGAAGCAGTTTCTCCAAAGTGAGGAACACACGATTTTGTATACCGACGCCTTTACGACTCTGAGAGTATAAGCAGCAGCGGCGCTGCCCTACACCAACAACATGCAGAAACCTGCCACAGTGGCAAGACAGGGGTCAGACCGTTGGCATCACCGCGGGCCTAGTCGAAGGAAAGGGGATTCTGCTGGCATTACAAACTTTCGGATGATTAGAAACAAAACCAAAAACCTCGTCGTGTATACAAACTTACAGGCGGCAATCGCAGAACTCAGCAGGTACAACTTACAAGCCCACCGCAAGCCCGACCCTGAGCTCCATATTGGGCACGGCGCTGAAGTTATGCCGCGAATACGGACCTAGAGTCGGCGTACGATGCACGCCGGTACTCGAAGACATCCCGGGCAACTCGAAGGCACCCAAAGCCGCGCAGAAGATACAGTGATGCGAAATGTGCACCCCTATTCCATTCCAATTTCATTCCGGGGAATTAGAGTTTACGAAACTTCCATTCCTTTCAACTCCTCAGAATGAAGACACTGGGCCCATTCCCACTTCTGGAATGGCTGAACTTCACCATTCCATTCATTTAGTTCTAAAACATAAAAAATGGCAATTGACGGCCACATTCTCTTACTGGAAAAAAAAGCGGCATGAAGCAAAAGTGAAAACGAGTGCAAGAGTATGCAAAACGTCCCCAAAGTATACGTTTTTTTCCAAGCCGAAGGGTGGTTCCACAAAGCGCATCGTGGCACTTGGTGCCACTGCAGGTATCCATCGCGCAATGATACGTAAAAGGCTTGCGGGTCGAAACATTCGCAATAAAAAAAAAAAAAAAAATGCGTTTTCTTTTTTTTGCAAACGGTTAGGAATGCTCTCAACAGATGCGTGGTTAGCGTGTTGTCTGTTTGATAAGGCCTCAAAAAATGTATAATTCGTGCGTGCTGAAATAAGTTAACTTGCTCTCTGCATCGAATACTTGCACAACGGCACCGCTGTAGTGCGCTGTTAGAAGCGACGCCGCTTATACCTGCCTTGAATGTCCACTCACTGCTACAGGAACAGAAAACCGCTGACAAAGTGCAATCACGTTACAGCGCCAGCGCGAGAGGGTGTAGCAGCATATTAAACCGGCTTTAAAACGTGAACTTTTACGTTTGCTGTACGATTCTTACGATTTCTTAACATATTCAATGCAATTCTTATATTTGTGTTCCACGCAAACACTACAGAAGATACGCTGGGTTAAAAGCAAGGAGCTGAACCGGTCGTTATTCTGGTTCGATTCGGGTGCAGTAGCATTGAATTTTGTTCCGGTTTGGTTCTGGTTCAGTGATGCTTTTGAAATAACGGTTCGGTTACCAGTTTGTCCAAGCGCGAACCAGTTTAAAAAAAAAGGTCCACAGCTCCCAGTCGTTAAGAAGAAAAGGTTAGTAAAACACGGCGTCAGCTGCAGATAGGTTATCAGAAGCCGTGCTGCAGAAACGGGGACAACGAAAGAAATTTATGGTTAATTTCGTTTAGTGATCTTGACCTTTTAACAAACACACTGTTCAATGAAAATTACGTGGTTATACAGGCGCTTGGAAACAGTACCGAAGTACAGTACTCAAATGTAAAGTCAATCAGCCAGCACGCACAGTGACACCGGGACAGTAGCATGCACCATACTCGCTACTCACAAAAACCCATTAGTCGTTAGTTGTTAAGACTGCCCGAGTATGGCGACATTGTTACCCACTGTGGATGAAAAATTTATCCAGTGCAGTAATACTTCTAGCGTGGGGTCTTTAACAGATATAACGCAGTACTGATACACGACCGCATGCCGGTACGATGCTCATCCAGGTCGAAGCGGCAAACTATACCCACACCGTAAGTGTAACAGCTTAAAAAAAAAAAGAAGAAAAGAAAACACCTATTATGTAAAACTTTTACAAACTCGCCCTGATCAACACCTTTTTATACCCACACCGCACGCCCAAACGGCTTGCTCACACGACTGAGTTAAAGACGAGAAAGACGGCGAAGGTGGCGAAAGCCCGTCGAAGCGCGATTAAAACCAAAACGGATAAAACTACAACGGGCGACTTGCTGTTTGTAGAAAACGCGCACGCACATGCACACACACACACAAAATACTTCAAGCAGCGTCCAGGGCTATGGGCGACTGGTGTCCCGGCGACCGGCTCCGCGGTGTCGCGCTCGTCGCGGCTTCACCCCTTGGTGCCTTCCGATTTCCTAACCGCGGAACAAACGCGCCGAGAGCCGTCAACTTTTTTGTTTTAGTTTGATGTTTATGTTTGCTTGTTCCTTCCATGGGGAATATTGTTTAGCAGCAAGGAAAAGAACGCCCCCCTCTCTCTCTCTCACACATATACACACACACACCCTCGCGCGCGCACGCACAGACAGAAAAGCTTTTTATTCCCTCGACATAGTCAATATACTTGGTTCCACCTTACGATGAACCGCGATGGACGCTACGAGCTACACGAGCCAATCTGTAGTTCGTAGCTTGTCTCGTGACTTCGCACTCCCCGCGTTACTCCTCTCAACCACAAGGGCAAGGGACGCTCTCTATGCTATGAATTGGCTCCTGTGGCTTGCAGCGTCCTTTGCGGTGAAAGGTGACACAAGGTATTCAAGGTCGTCGCGGCCGTTCCTTTACTCAAAACTGAGCCGCTGACGCCACCATCGCAAATATTTACTTGGCTTCGCGCCGCCACCCGCAAGAAGGCGCAGCTCACATTTCATTTCGCCGAACCGTTTCCAATAAATCGGTAACCGCCATATAAAATTACGGTTCCGTTTCAGTTCGGGCTCAATATCAAATGTTTGATTTCGGGTACAGTCTTGTTCCGGTTCAGTTAAAAAAAAAATCGGTTTTACTTCAGTTTTCGGTTCGGTTAGACACCCTGGTTAAAAGCTACATGCAAATCGCGGATGATCAGTACAGTTGTTTTGTCACGTCTTGCGGTGCCAGGAACGACACCTTGTCCGTCTAAAACTATTCCGTTTTGGTTTCTTCACTTTACTGAGGGCGCGCCATTTTCATACTCAAAGGAACATAATCCAATGAGACAATCAAGCCCTCAGACACCTTCTGTGCGATGATGCCGTTTCAAGAGACCCTTATCATGCGATAACGAATTGCTGCTTTAGCTTGTAGGCTCTTGATTAAAATCAACACAGCTTGCATAACAACCGAGCCCATTCCATTTCCGCTCCATTCCGGGCAAAAAGCATATGATTCCATTGCCACTCCATTCCCCCAGCACTGCCGCCATTTTATTCCCATTCTATTCCGGGTTTGCGAAAGTACGGAATGATTCTGGAATCATTCCAATTCCGGAGTGACAACTCCGCAACGTTGAAAGAGAATACTCACATCCCCGTCCCCGTTGAACAGGCCATCAGGCGCCGACGAGGAACCACAGAAAACAGACAACTCCTACGACCCGCAGAAGGGATCCACAGGGCCATCGAGGAGCAAATAGGGAACGCACTTCTGAAGGCCACAAAGGAAGCCACCGGGGACGAGTACCCAATCGCCGAGAAAATTTTTAACAGGAGGAAAACAGTGCAACTCTGTAGGATACTCACCGGCGGAGCGATAGTACCGAGGTACCAGTACAAGTTGAAATTGGAACAACTGACGAGAGCTAACCCATACGTCGCGCCACCAGACCCATGCTGCAAGCGATATGAGGACGAAGAGTATATTCCCGGACTGCAACATTTTATCTGGGAGTGCCAGGCTCTATAAGTACAAAAAGAAGAGGCGTGGGCAGCGCTTTAGGATTTCGACAAACCATCGAGCCTCAGAGAATCGACGCACCCGTCGGGCGGCACCCAACGCAGGACCAACATCCTCAAGTCCCATTTTGTCTATTTGTCCAAAGGGGGACAAGAAGGATTCCTATTAGGGCCCCACCAACTTCATCCCATCACATCGTCACGCAAGACTGAAGATTCCAAGCAAGGGGGTTGCCGCATCGCAAGGAGACAAACTCGTGAACTTTGAATTTTAGGGGCGAAGCTCCTTAGGGTCTAGCCTTGTCCGTCCGTCCATCCGTGCTCACATCGATTGCCATCCCATCTGTCTTCTTAAAAAAAAGAAAAAAAAATGTTTGCGCAGTCGACAGGATTCGAACCTGTGCGGGGAGACCCCAATGGATTTCTAGTCCATCGCCTTAACCACTCGGCCACGACTGCGGGACGAGTAGGGGGCTGTGAGACGTGATAGTAACTCAAGAGCTGGGGATCTCATGGATGAAACGTTGCAAGCAGCCGCTCAACGTCTATACAGGAGAGGGCGCTGCGATAAAATGCGTATATAATCGGGTTAAACTTTGCATGCATTGGCTCAACGTTTCTAGACGAGAGGGCGCTGCGGTCAAATGCTCAATTGCGTATATAACCACGTTCCATACCACACATTCTCTTTCTGACATGGACCGTTGACTTAAGAGGAGGAGATGCGTTCCCACGGCTTCTAGCGAATCCAAGCTGATCCGATAGAAGAACCACTGGCTCTGCATTTCACCGACCATAAAGCAGTAATAATGAAGTCGAAACGCAACCCGGAACTCAGTACTACCTATGAGCAATAAAAAAAATCAGCACCATCAGCACTACCTATGAACAATAAAATCAGTATCATCAGCACCACCAGAGCTTCGTCCCAATCAACATCATTCACCACGTGGAGATGCGGTCATTTTTGTAATTCTTGTAAAATATATATTCTTTCAAACCTACTGACTTTATCGCCCTCCTTTTCCTTTTCACGTTTTGATATAAACGGGTATTGCGCCAGCGAGGGGTCGTGTAAACACTACTGTGCGAGGCATTTGAATTGAACTGAATATACTTTATTCAGACAAATGTCTCGGAGGATAGGGCAAAAGGCGACTAGAGTCGCCTGACACGGGCCCGTAACCCTGTACAGTCCAGCAGTAAAGTGTTCAATCAAAACACGAATAAAACACAATTACGCCATTACACAAAGAAACAGTGACATATACAAAATGTAATCTCATAAATTATAAAACAGAAACACATCAAAACAACAACATAGGTTATGTTATACCTAGAAGGAAACGTTTTAAGATGGTTTTAATTGTATTTATAGTATTAGAGCTATTAATCAAGGGCAGTATTTCAGCATTTATTTAATAATTGTGCGATCTGATTAAGTATCTTTTGTCTATCATAGTTGGTGCGTATTCTCGACTGTAGGTCGTGAGTACGACGGAAGGTGTATGTGGATGCCCTGTTGGTGTAATTTTCTAGCACGAACTCACTTGTGTGGAAGATGTAAATTGTCGATTTCTGAGTGAGTGATTGCTCTACTGTAAGCAGGGAGTATTTGATGAAATATGGGCTGGAATGTTCCCGATATGATACATTGGCAATTGACCGCACTGCTCTTTTTTGAAATAGGCGTTACTGAAATAGACAGGACTTTGAGCATGTACCCCATACTAAACTACAGTAACTTAAACGAGAATGAACAAGAGCATAGTAAAACTGGCGCTTTAACCAAACCGGACGAATATATTTTAGCCTACTTATAATTCTGATTACCCGTGAAATGTCGGGTCGACTCCGATCAATGTGGAAAGACCAATTTAAATTTTTCATAAAGAATACTCCTAGAAACCTGTGGGTTTTTACGTAACCAATTTCAGTGTTCCTAAATCGAATGTTTAGTTTTCGATTAGTATTTCGGTTTTTCAACGTTTAATTCCAATTCCTTGCACTCCAACCACGCACTTAGCTCTATCATCCAGTTGTTCGCTAATGTTTCATGCTGATCTATGTTCGTACACGAAAAAAATACATTTATGTTATATGCATAAAGTACAATATCAGGTGTATGTGGTATGTTAACAATATCGTTAATATACATCAGAAATAGAAGTGGTTCGAGGATTGATCCTTGGGGAACCCCATAATGTATATTTCCGGTTTCCGATTTTTCGCAACCAAGAGTCGTGTATTGGACACGTTTTGATAAATAACTTTAAATGAGCTGTAGGGCAAGACTTATTTTACCGTAAATATAAAGCTTTTTAATAATTATTTCATTCTTGATCGAGTCAAAGGATTTTCTGAAATATAAAAATACCCCTAATGTGTAGAGCTTGGTTTCAAAATTAGTCAAAATCTTATTCTTAATATTCAGTAAAGCTTCTTCAGTAGATTTTCTATCCTGAAAACCATATTGCTCTTTTACAATTATATTGCTGTTCCAGACTCCACGTTAGAACTTAGCAGACGCGCTGCCCCGGCTAAACTGCCTCTTCCCAACTAAGACACCAGACATCATATTAAGGCACACTTACCTCCCACTTCCTAAACCTTCGTACAACAAATTTTACTTTTGAATGAGAAGCCACTCGGGCCACTAATTCCGCCTAAACGACAACTTCATTTAATATTAAAAAAAATAAAAGAGGAAGAGATTATTTGGTCTGGCTGGCAGAAGCTTTCAGAAAAAGTGGCAGAAACAAAACAAAACACAATAAAACCTAAAAAAGACGAGTGAGCCTCCCACGAACGAAAAGATTCCACGACAAAACTTGGGTAAAGACAACTTCGGCCACTTCGTTTACCCCCCAGCTGACGGTGTGGTAGACGCTGCGTGCCATATCGACCAGTGGCACGTCTATTCCTCGCCATACGATTAAGCTCCGGCCAATATCCACGGGCAGAGAGCGGAGTCGGGTTACGAAAGGGAGGCGGCTGATTGGTTTGGTGAGTGCACAGCTCCCACCGCACTGTCAGCTTAGGGGTGAGCGAGCTATAGGAAACGCCAGCAAGAAAAAGCCCGTCACGCGTGATGGATTACTATGAAGATCAAGGGAACGCAGTGATCGCGGTTGCAGCAGTGGCCGAGGCTTCGAAAGCCTCCGGGGCACGAGCGGCAAGTGAAGAGGTACACAGGCTATGGCGGTGATGTGGGGGGGGAGGAGGAGGAGGAGCAGGAGCAGCTCGAACTCAGTTCGAATCGCATGCAACACGAGAAGCATGAAACAACGCCAAATCACCTCTGTGGGGGTTGGTAATTAAGGGTACGGTTCGTCCCCCGTTCTCCGGCTGCCTCAAGTGGGGGCGATAAGAGAGAAGGCGCGGGTGGTGGGGGTGATGCGCAGAAGCGGCGGCAAGCAGGCAGAGTACTGCAGGGGCGGCGGCGACAACCCCCGCCCCAGCGAAAAACAATACTCGGGTCACGTCGGGAAGACATTTTTCAAGCGCCCGGACTCTTTTATCTTCCGCGGCCCGTTTACGTCAAGTTGCTTTCCAAAAGAGAGAGAGAGAGAGAGAGCAAGAGCGAGAAAATAGAAAGCGAGAAAGATGGGGAAAGAGAAGGAGGAGGTGCATCATTTATTTCCTTTTCCTGACCAGTTTGTATCTTGTGTTATTTTTGACTCTTCGATTTGGTGTCTTTCGTTCAGTTAACCCTGAAACTGAAAAAATAAGCTTTCTCTCTTATTACTTTGTTTATTTTGCTAGTCTGAAGTCTGATCTTGGTAGCCTCAAATATACTCCAAGTTGCCCCCGTTTTTCACGTTTTGTTCCGATTGCTTAAAACTCTATTCGTTGCTTGACGCTTTTAGAAGAAAAAGGTTGCTCTACGGTTGCTTTAATCTGATGACACTAGAAAACGAAATATAGACATAGAAGAAGGTAGTCAACAATCTTTCGGAATGATGGCAAAAAGTTTGTTTCCGGATAAGTTTGAAAGTTTGGCGAGTCAATTAAAAACAAGAAAAAGGAAAGAGAGAGGAGGGGTGGAATAGAGGATAGCGACGTTCGTGTCTACGCCCCAGTTAGGATGAATAACGACAGACTGAGCGCTTGGAGCTTGAACCCGGACAGCGTATGAACAGGCAAGCTAAATGGATGCTCGGAAACTCCATCTTCAGAAGCTGCTGCGTGCGTAGCGTGCTCTGGAAGGTAATACTCTGGTGGTGTGCGCCAGCAGACGCGTGGTAAAGGGATTTTATTTTTTTGTTGTTGCAATGTATTGTTGCAATGCACGGTGAATATTATTTTCAAACATTTATCGATCAAACGCGTAAACTTCCCAGTACGTTACGGCGTTTCTAGTTTGAAAGAGGCTTCGTGTTTCCTAGTGACATTTCAAAACTAAAACAAGAAAAGCCGCGTAAACTTTCGAAGGGCTTGTGTTGAACCCGCCGGCCCTCGTGACTGTTCCGACGGCCCTGCTGTTTACTCCGTTTCACATTACGATAAATCGCAGCAGACGTACGAGTGAATCCAGAGTTGTGAACGTATCATCCGTACTACGCACCCAGCGCGTCGCTATGCCCCGAGAGATGGTCACGTGGCTTCGATGGTCCCTAGCGTTTTCTTCAATGCATCGTAAGGTGAAACGGCATGTACTTAGTGAGGCGGAGTATAGACATTTCCAAAGACTCGCCTTCGTCGTGCCGCCATCTTGGTCTGCTGGGCTGTGGAACGCTTTCTGAGCATGCGTTGTAGCTCTGTTGTGCGGTATCATATCAGACCATAGCCTCCTTTATACTGACAAAACCTGGAAGATCGCCACGAGAAGCGGCCGCCGAAATGGAAAAGGGGGAGCGGCAGACAACGGATGAGAGGAGAGCCACGTGACTGGCACCCCGCTGCGGCGAGACGCCGAAACACCCTTCTCCTGAGCGAGCAAGTGTGTTTCGGGTCCTCGCCGCTGCAAAAGCTGTGCGCTGACGTCCAGGTTCCCCAAGAAATGGCTTTTGGATGCTCTGTGCTACCAGGTCCTCGCGCTTCAAATCTGCGACCGGGTGCTCTTTGGTTCTGTCGTGTAACTGCAAATCTTTGTGAGTGTAGAGGAGGCTATAATCACACGCTGAGCGAGCGTCCGCAGTTCATTGACTCAGCATTTTTTAGTCGGGTGATAAGCGTTGGAAAGGTCTATAGGAGACATTTTCCACTTACTCTCCTCTCCAGTCACCTGGTGGGCATATCCTGTATGGGCAACTAAAAAAGAAATAGAAAACATTTCGACCTGCAAATAGTAAAACGAAAATATAGAGGAGACAAGACGAGAATGGGAGATGGGTATACGCTTATATCCTAAATGAATTCCATTGGCATGTCGACGGCAAGACAATGTTTTCGCCCATACTGGATGTGACGATAATTCGTCAAAACTGCTGCGGGGGGAGCTGACGTCGGCACAGAGCACGCGCAAACGCTTCACCTCGGACGCTTCTGGTCTGTGCCCACGCGCATTCCACACTTGGTGTGGAAAACGCGGCCTTGTTTGTAA
Source organism: Ixodes persulcatus (assembly GCA_013358835.2). Lineage (NCBI taxonomy): Eukaryota > Metazoa > Arthropoda > Arachnida > Ixodida > Ixodidae > Ixodes > Ixodes persulcatus. Next base: position 16,686 of record JABSTQ010008108.1, on the reverse strand, counting down.
ACAACGCGTGGGCGTATAGGCAGGAACGGCAGCGTAGAACAGCGTAGTACAGGGTCTGACGTTAAGAATAAAAGAACAAAACTCAAAGTTCGGCCGAGAAGTTCAGAAAGTAAACTTTCAATTACGGCAAGCTGTTCAGGAGCGAGCCATAGCACTTTGCAGCAGCTGGGTGGCTCGGTTATTCAAAATTTAAGATGTATATAAAAAAAAATCTTAATATTATTCTTTAAACAAAAGAGAAATGAAACAGAACTTTTTTTTCTCCTTGCCTGTTTCACATAAAGGTACGAGATGGAGGCTTTCGAAATTGTCCCTTTCTAGGAAATGAAAAGAGGGTTACAGAAAATGGAAGCTTTTGTATGTTTTATGAATTGGGAGTTCTCGAAATCATTTGCGACGCGAACGGAATCAAACATTTCTGAGCTGCCGGTGTAGCCTAACGTTTTGTTTTCTGTCTTTTGCTTTTTTTTACACATTGAAAATAAACTGGGTGTAATTCGTTCCATTTCCTAGTTGTCGTGGGCATACGAGAAGACAAACACGTGTTAGATGGGGCTTAGAGTTTATCAGGAACATTCGTTCCAACGTATTGTTCCTCACACTCGCTGCAGCATTCCACTGAAATTGACGTTGCATATGCGAACAGTTTCTTTTTTTTTTATCTTAAGTTCGAACAGGGAAAACAATATATCTTTCTTTTTTCTGGGACCCATTATAAATTGAAGGTGGAGGCTACTGAAAACTATGCCTTTATTTTTTTTGTTGGTTGCGTGGGTAGAGCTGGTAAAAAAAGAACACTTTGCATGCCCGTTGTTTTCGAAAGGAGCGAGCTCACGTGTCCGTTTGTTGTTGTTGCGTATCGTGTTGGAGACGCGCCTGGCTTGGAAATATATATATGTCTTCGTAAGTTCTGCCCAGGATTTGGAATAGATCGCCAGCTGGAGCTTAAAACTCAGCAGCCGAACCTACCCCGTTGCATATTTCAATCTTATTCTCATCATGCCGCTGAGAAACAAAAGAACCTGAGCCTCCGTTCTAGCTTTGCGCAATGCCTCCTTCGTTTCAGCATAAGAAAAAAAAAATACAACTAAAAATAGGAACATTCGTAGTGAAAAGAAAAACGAACAAACAGATGTCGATGTTCAATTCTGAGCTAAAGATTCGAGAAAAACATTCTAAACAATATTTAAGATAGGTATAGCGCGTGTGAAAAATTCCGTCTGGTTTTCGATTCTGAGTGCTCGCGGGCGAAGTTTTAATTTGAATATCAATCTGAACTCACGGTAGCAAAGACGGCGGTTGCGTACATAAAATAGAAATAATAATAAATAATAAAAAAAAACGTAACGCAAACATTACTCGGCAGCAGGCAGAGTTGGAAACGAGGTATTTCCGAAACAAAACAAACAACGCTAAAGCAGAAAAAAAAAGACACCTTGCTTTACTTTTGAACGGGCTATACAGCAGAAACAGACATGGAAAACGAGAATTAAAAGAATGAAAAAGAAAGATAAACAAAAGTGAAGCCGTGTACGGTTTCTCGGCGTTAAATTAATGAGGATCGTTAATATCGAAAGCTTCCACGTCAGATTCAGAAGCGAAGCAACCCGACTTGAAAAATAACTACAAGAATGACGGTTGTTCGCGTATAATAATAACAACGACTAAAAAAAAAAGAGACTCGCCCCTTAAACAAAGAAACAAACTTCGAGGATGAAAATCAACCAAAGAACGGGAAGGAGAAAAGGGAGAGGGGGGATAAAAACAAAGGACCAGTAATAGCACACGGTTGATTATCGAAAAATTGAAGGGCATCCGGGAAAAGCTTGCATTCTAAGTTCAAAGCTGCTGCTGCTCGCTGTAGCGGCGTCTTTGGACGCTTGTGATTACTTGTGACTCCGCAAGCGGCCGCTGTAATTGAAGTTCGCGATCTACCCGGTCATTTGTAAAGTGTCCGCGCTCTGCTCCCGTCTTCCCTTCGCGCTTGCCGCATTAACTGGTACCCTCTGATCGCGCACATAGACACGTGGGGCAAGAAAATGAAACAAAAGAAATAAGAAAGAAAGAAACGCGATAAGATAAAGCGGCTCGAGGCTCAAGAAACAAAAGCCAAGCGAGCGCCGCTTCGGTAGAAGCGGCAAAAAAGCCTTCCAAGGCGCACCGCGGTGAGATATGGACTAATTTGCTTCCCCGGGCATTTCACGGATGCAGAAATCCACGGCCCGCGGTGCTGCCTTTCCGTTTTGCTTTTAGTTTTTATTTGTATTACGTCGTTATTATAAAGAATCCCGTCCTTTATTTGTTGAGTGGTGTCGAAAATTTGAATTGAAAAAAAAGGGAGTAAATCATAAGCGCCCAAGTTTACCCACCAATCGCTTCATTGAAAGAGGAATTAATATTGTTCTAGTTGACTTGTAACATTCATTATCCTGGTAACTGCAAAACTACAGACATCTGAAGCGATTATTAATAATTTTGAAATTGTAATTTCTGGATCATCAGCCTAAGAATAATTTTACAAATCAATTTTTACTGTTCTAAAATAAAAGGAAAAGTTATATTAGTAAAGACCAGATAGGTAAACACATTCAGCTAGAATTTGTGAACTATAAAAACGAAAACAGTTCAACTCTGCACACCTAATGGCCAAAATTTAAGCAAAAAACTAACGCGAAACTTTTAGTCCTCACAGCTTGATACGTTGACCGATAGGTTAAAATTTAAAGTTGTTGAGTGAGAGATTCATATTTTAAACAGACGAAACACAGGCGAGCTAGTGTAGCTTGTGAGGATGGCAGCTTGGGCGAGTTGATGTAGCATCATAATAAAAACAGCTCCGAGACAACAACAACACACACACAGGACACACACCCAAAAGACACACAGCGCTGACTAAGTCAGCACTGTGTGTTTCTTAGGTGTTTGCTCTGCGTGTGTGTAGTTGTTGTTGTTTTTGCGCGGTTGTTATTATGAGCTAGTGTAAGTTCATAACGATGATAGGACCTAGGATAGGGGTAAAAAAAGAAAAACACTCAGAGGAAGAGAGTTTGAGACGTTGTGTATCCCCTTTTTTATATCTTCCACTGTGTCTGGTATTTTGTTTTTTCACGCCTCAGGTTCCTCGGGTTTGATATTCATAATGGTCTTGGTATCTCCGAAGTGACGTGCTCGCCGTCTTTGAGACTTTCCCATTTCTTTCCGACTGCCATTAAAAAAAAAAAAAAAAAAAAGTGCGAAGAAATAAAACTGTGAATGCGCCCCAGCTGCCTCCAGCAACCCTAGCAATGCACAAGCGCTCGAAATTGAATACAATTCGGACGAAACTTCTCGCTCTTCCAAAACGGCGTGATATCACGAGACGCGCTTTGAACATTTCATGGTGCCCAATTAAAATGTCTCCTGCGGCCTCTTCTAGATCGAGGGCAAGGCAAATACCTCGACTTTCCCTTACGTATGGAAGCCTCTCGGTCGAATTGCCTGGAGCCAGACTCCCCTTCGCGTTTGGTGTATTAACTGGTACCCTCTGATCGCGCTACTATTGCGACCTTATCTAATTTCTCCTGCCTTTTCGCGCGCGCTGGTGGAGTATGTATACACTCTGTTGGCGAAAACCTTTGAGGAGCCTTCAAGGAACACCACTCGACTTCCTGCGAGCCGTCTGGGGCCGTGCTCGTGAACCTTTTTCACAGTTTTATTGTCTTTCGTTTGTATGCAGGCGATTTTTTTTTAAGCGCGGTGCTTTGAGTTAATAAAGTTCCGAAGCATTAGGGGTGACCCGCCAAAAACAAAACTCAACAAGCACAATCGAGGACGTAAAGCTGGGTCGCATAAGCCTACTTCGTTTTTTTTCTCTTTCACTGAAGTCGTCGACTTCAGTGAACTAATTTATTCCAAAGACACGTTCTTACATAGACGCACAGCTCAAAATTAAAGGAAGGTGCATTGGTGGATCCTTAGGAAAGGCGCTAGCGTGACTCTCGGGAAACGCCTGACACGTCCCTTTTTGGGGAACGCTAACGCTGACCCCTTCACTTTTCTGTTTTGGCTTTCTCTTTTGGCTTTCTCCTTTGCTTCATCTATTTTCTGATGCCTCTTTCTGGCCTAGTTGCGGGTTCAGTGTTAGCGCTTCCCAAAGGGGGTCGTGTTTGGCGTTTCCCAAGGGTCATGCTAACGGATTCCCTGAGCATCCACCAATGGATCTTCTTTTTGATTTTTTGTTGCCGTCTAGAACGTCTAGCTTGCACCTAAACGAATAGAAGAGCTGTGCACGCTCTTTCTTGAAGTTGATCACGTCGGTTAGCGGAGTATCGCGGTCTCCTTTCGGCCTCCGAGTCGCTCGGTGTCTGTAGCTCGGCCGGCCGCATTTCGGCCAGCCGAGCAAGTTGCTGCTTCCGCTCCCCTGTCTCGTTCGCCCGCCTTGCAAGCGTTGCAGCGGCATCCGCTGCCTGACGCTGCTTTCGCTGTTCACTGGTTTCGGCAGTCCGTCTCCTTTGTTTCACAATCCGTCTTCTTTTGCCGCCTACTTGAACCAGCGCTAGTACTTGGTTCACTCTCCATTTTGTAGCACCAACCTTGGCGTACGCGCTCCGCACACCTGCAAGTTCAAAATCGCCCCAGCATCCGCGCGCGCGTTGGCTTCCACCCCGTGACGTCGCCTCCTTCTCGCCTTCGTCCTTCACTACTCTCCTCCTCTCTACGCGGGGCGATTCCCTTTCCAATGTTTTGTCCCCAGACGGACGCCGTTAGCTTTTCCCTGTCATGTAAATACCGATGCTAACGTATTAATTAAAAAGATTTATAACAATGGCTGTGCGATAGTGACTCTCGGTTTAAAATGCATGCATCAGGTGCAGGTATCAAGCTACAACAGACTTCTAAGGTAATTTACGAATCAGTCAAACAGGAGCACGCCTTTCCCTTTTACTCTCTTTCTCCTCACAGGGCGAGAGCGGGTAGAATAACGCAACGTCGTATCGGGGCACCTATGTTCATAGACAGCTTATGAAGCGAAGGGCGAAAATTACCACTTTTATACTTGTTTTACGATTGGCTGTTTGACGTTCTTATGGGCCAATGCCTTAGTCCCACTGGATGCGTAGCCAAAGGTGCTTGCGAATTGTCACGCCCAGGGTTTCTTAAGCCCTCAGTGAACCGAGGATTCAAACTAGCCTGCGCCTCCGATGTAGGTTATAATCTGTCTGTCAGCTCCACTCCTCGGAGACGTGCGCCAAACGCTGCGCCCCATGGCACGATCCAAGATGTGAGTGCAGTAGAATCTAGACCAACTAAACGCAGATGAAAGTGGCTGCGAATGCGGGACATTCGATGACCTCCTTCGGTGCCGTTTCGGTGTTTCTAGGTTTCCTCGAGTTGTACAGGCGTGATATCGGAATCGCTTTTTTTCTTCTTCGTCATATTGTTGTTGTTGTAAGAGGACTTGTTAGATACTTTTCAACTAGTCCTTAGCAGGTGAGTGAATCCTCTGCAGTCTGCGAAGCGAACAGTGTCCTCGCCTCACGATCGACGTGAACTTTTACTACCTAGCGTCACGACACGAAAGCTACACGCACGTTTGTTGTTGCCACCTGCACCTTCTCTTTATTGTCGAGCGCAGTGTATAGCTTATACAGGGTTTTTCGGATGAATGCCAAAATTTCTCCAAGAAATTTCGCAGTTTCAGGTGACTACGAAATTGCTCGAGGCTTGTCAAGAAACCAGTTTAATTGCGATATTACTAAGGATAACGCGTCTACCCCGTTCCTTTTTCTTTTATCGTTCAGTCAAGCCCTCAATTCGGTGCCTCGTTTCACACTCTAGAAAATTCCTCCACACAGTGAATACCCGTGTTGGTTTCGTCTCAAAATAGTTTCCAATTAGTCACAAGGCTAGCAGGTGAGATGCGGCAGGCGAGCTCGGCTAACCAACGCACGCCGTGAGGAGGAGACGTATACGGAAGTAATGATGAGGGCTCCTAAGAAACCCAGACGACGAAACAATAAAATATTTCTCAATTTTCGAGAAGGAGCGCTCCCCGACTAAAGTCCCCGCATACGCCTTAACGTCGCGCTCTGTTTGTATGAGCCAGAGCAAAACATTGCTTTGCCCGTCAAAGAAAAAAAAAAAGATGGAACGCGCTGACGCACGTTTAAACCTAAAAATCCGACGTTATAGCTCCGTATCTAGAACGTGCACGGCTCGACAGTCGGGACCCCTCCTCTAATTTCGCGCTGTCGGAATTAAATCACGGGCACCCGTTTGCCGGTCCAGGAGCCAACGTCTCGGTACGCAGCAAAGGTAGCAAGCACGCGAATATTACGAGCTTTCATCCCAAGCTATCGCGCGCTGCGTGCGACGACCACATATACTCCGCACCCCGTTCACCCCTAAGCTGCCAGCGCGGTGGGGGCTATGCACTCGCCGGACCAATCAACAGCCTCTCCCTTTCGTCACGTGACCCCCACCTCTCTGCGCGTGGATATGGATCACGCTGCAGAAGCAAGGGATTAGTGGGTTCAGTCCCCACCCCAGCACGCTTCTATCTGGATGAGCGTCGTACCGATGTGTCCGGTCGTGTATCAATCCCTACTACGCGATGTACGTCAAAGACCCCAGGCTTAACAGTTTAAGAAACAAATGGCTTCATGGCTTGTTCTTTTTTCATTTTTTCCTTGTTTTATTTACTAATGCTACAATCTCGTTACCTGCGGATCGTTATAATAAGCTGTTCTGAACACACCCTGCGTTTTTTTTATTTATTTATTTATTTCGGCTGTCAGTAACTATGGAAGTCGTAGTGCACTGACTACATTTCTTAACTATAGCGGAGACACGACGTCCATTGGAGCTGACCAACTTCCATCTGTCTAAACATACGCACAACGCAATTAATTACACGTGAGCATGAGCGAGAGAGAGAGAGAGCGTGATCACGCGGCGAAAGATAGGTGCGTGACTGGTTCAACGAGTACCTGTAGATTCCAGCGCACTGTCAGCTTAGGCGTGAAACGGGACGTACACGCGTTGCGTCGCCTCATTTTCGCCTCACCTCCTCGAAAACCGACGGTGGTTGGCTTTAATAATCCTGCAGGCTCCCAAGGAACGCGTGTTTGACTTCTTGTCATTTTCTTATTTTGTTTCTGATTATTCTCCTCGCTTTCTCGTGTTAGGCAGGGGAGACGTTGCTGTTTGTTTTTCGGAGAAAGGTTCGTCGTGTGTGTGTGGTGAGTGTTCGCCGGCGGGATTGAGGTGGGATGCCGTGCGGTGTTGCTTTAAGACTTTGACGCTAACGAGAAGTGCGTGCCTGGGCGTAAAAATAAAAACGAAGAAACTCTGTTAAACGAGTTTGTCTCGAGACTGCATATGAATTAAACGAGCGAATGAAGCTCTTGCCTTTTAGGCCGGCAGAAGCGAGAAGGAGGCTCCTTCGCTCAAAGTGCACCGACTTAATGAGGGGCAAGTGAAACGCGTGCCTCAAAACGCGAGTAATATGCGAAGCTCAAGATGATGACATTTCATTTAGGTAGGGATGCACGCGTCCCTACGCATGAATGCGCCTCTGGTGGCGTTTACAGAGTGCGCATAAATGCGTAAGGTGGGTTGACATATTTCTTAGCTTAGAGTTACGGGTCAACGGTGTACATATGTAAGTATGTGTACTTAGATGGTACTGCGGCACGCGTAAGCGTGCAAGCATATCTTTGAATTTCGGCGTGTTTTCAAAGGTACCTGCATCTATTCAGCCTCATGATGCAAATAAAAAATAAATTATCTATCTTTTTTTAAAATTATACCAAACAAAGATCCGAAGTAGTATTCCCTCCTATATTGCAATCTCCGTGTCAAAAACATCCTCCTTTTTCATTTGGTTTTTTGTTACACTGATAATGCATGACCATGGAGGCGCGGTACAATTCGTCTTTGTCACTAAATAAACTGACCAAAGAAATGTCAATAATTGACGCTGGGAGGGGATCCCCACTGAAACTGCATGGCAATGCGCACTGGCGTAGCCTCCTCTATACTTACAAAGCCTGGCATTTCGACGACAGAGCCATAGAGTGCCCGGTCGCAGATTTGGAGCGCGAGGGTCTCGTAATCAGATCATCAAAGAGCCATTTCTCGGGGATCATGGACGTTAGCGTACACCTTTTGCAGCGGCGAGGACCCAAAACACACTTGTTCGCTCGAGAGAAGTGTGTTTCAGCGTCTCGCTGCAGCGGGGTGCCAGTCACGTGGCTCTCCTCTCATGCGTTGTCTGCCGCTCCACCCTTTTCATTTTGGCGGCCGCCTCTCGTGGCGATTTGCCAGGCTTTGACAGTATATAGGAGGCTATGGCACTGGACTCGTCGAACGCGATGCGAAAGCCAAACGCCGGGCACCGGAGTTCCACGAGTGCTTAATCATTCCAGTCAGAGATCGGCGTTCTGACGTCTTGGCGCTCTCGTCTCCTCTTCTGCCTCCGTTTCTCGGCGCATAGCATCAAACCGTGCGTAGTGCAAGCTAAGACAAAATATCTAAGGAGGCACCGTCATTAGTTGAGCCAGAAAGGCAACAAAGCGCGCGAGAGTATTAGGTAAACAGAAATTCGAGGGACGAAAAACTAAGAGCATGCACACCATATTGTTCAGTGTCTACAGTCAATGCACAGCTGCGTCACGGTTGCGTTTAACGCGAACTTCCATGCAGCGACGACAGAATCAACATGGGATAGCCGTGCACCGTATACACAACGTGTCAACCAATCGCAGAAATTGGGCAGGAGATCGAACTATAGGGGGCGCTTTTTCGAGCTTGTTGTCCCCAGAGCCCGGTGTTTACTAACACAGCGTAAGAAAGAAATAGACCGATCTCACCAAGCGTTCGGAGCATGCGCGAGGCACCCATAACTTTAGTTCACAGGAGGCAATCGGCAGTGCACGAGACTGTTCGTGACCTGCACGCGCAGAGCTCCAGCGAGGTTGCCGCCCGTGCAGAAAGACTAAAGTTCCCTCGATGCATTGCGGCAGCGGTGGCGTAGTCAAACTGGCTGGTGAGATCGGTCTAGAGCCACTAAATAAGCTGCGCTTAGAGTATCGGCACTCCGTCCCCCGACATTGTTTTGGGCGCCGCCATTTTGGCTCGTATGCAGAGCAGACGCAACTGCCGATCGTCATGATTCAAAAGTGCCACTTCCTCAGCATTAGATTCAGTGTTGGGAAGGTCATGTAATATTGCTTTGCTCTGTCCGGAACTGTTTAAACATTTGTGGAGAACGGAAAAGCGTTTCCTGTGATTTCAGATAAAACTTCAAATAACTGGCAACCATGCTTTTAAGACACAATATGGCCAAGTGTCGTTACTCTGAAGCGTAGCTTATTTAGTGGCACTAGATCGGTCTATTGACCCTCGCCTAGCACGGTCTGGGCACGAGCGCTTCGCTCTGACCGGTGCTTTGGTCGCACGAGGGGTGGCCTTAGAATCGTCGTCCTTAGATTTCTTCTATCAACAACAAACCAGAAAATTCGGTTCGTTGCCCACACAACTGAAGTGTACCGCTAGAGGTGTGACTGTTCAATCTCCTCCCTAATAGCTGCGAGATAGTAACAAAGGTCAAAAAGAGACGCGCCCAGCTTGCGCGTGTGCTTTCCTGCAGTGCACGCAGGGAGTCGGTCGTTCACGGAGATGAAGCGAAAGAGCTCGTTCTTGTTTCAACGTAAAAATACGTAGTAAAAAAAGAAGGGTTCTTTGCGGAGCGTTATTATGAGGAGCGCAAGTTTGTCTGCTTCTTTCTGGTGATGCAGAATGCCGAGCTCTGGTCGGCTCTGATTGAAGGATAGTGGGTAGACCTCAAGGCAGCTTGCTTCGAGGTCTGCCCACTATCTTTAAATCAGAGCCAATCAAAGCTCGGTGTTCTGACGTCGCCACAAAGAAGGAGACGAACATGCGCTCCGCGTATATCACCGACATGTTAAGAAACGCATAGCGCGGCCTATTATGTTAAAACGCTTCTTGCTTCGTGATTGGGTCTTTGGAGGCCTTAGCTGTTGATCGGGCCATCTCATTGGCTCTGGAGAGATAAGAAGGTGTCCGGCGTTTCTCTACCTATCAGTGACTACAATTTCTCCCTTTTTGTGGTGAATTGAGATTACTGCATGCGCCTTTGATGTCGACTTTTGTCAATTTATTCAAATGTGTAAGTTTCGAATGCAAAGGGAACGTCGGTTTCCTCCTATGACAATAGCCTCTTGTGAGAGATACGTCAAATGCAGCGAAATAACTATATGCAAAACTTAATTGTTTCTTTGAGATAAAAAAAAACTATGTTCAGTAATCAAAACAAAATGTGCCGACGTTCCCCTCCCTCACCCTTTCCCAAAAAACAACAACAAACGATTAACGTTAAGGCATACATGATGCAAGACATCATGTTCGGTGATGAGATAGAGGTGAACATTATTGGGGTTCGAAAATCGTTTAAGTATTTTTATTGGCCGATCGTGTTAACTATCCAACGACGTGTCGACGAACCTTTCTGTTCGTCCAGATATCTGGGACCAAAAGCGTAGGAAAACCGGGAAGTGTTTTTGATTGCTTTGGAAGACATTTCTTCTCGCCAGAACCCCTATGTTATTGACGCTTACGACAGTAAGGACAACCGCAACAAGTAAAACAACGTTCTGACTAGCTGGAACATCACTACATTCGCAACTGAAAAGTTCCTATTCAAGAGGTCTAACCGAGTCAAGAGATCTCGCAACTCAAAAGATCTAGTAATGTACGTACTCTTACTCGGTGGATATTTGAATATGATGAGATTTCTCGTGACATAGACAACCCTAATTAGCGAGATGCAGAGATCGTGAAAGGATTCTCCCAGTTTAAATTCCTGCGCGCTCTACGAGAAGAAAAGCCCTCCCTTTAAATCTGAACGACAAACAACGCTTTCGTACAACCCGAAGCTCCGTGCTTACATAGCGAGCTTTTAATGAGCGTGGAAAGGGACCCCGAGGTTAACCTAAAATAAACGACACGGTTCTAGCCTGAAATGGGCTCCTCGCTTAATATTCTATTTGCGAGGCGGCGCACTTAAAAGAGTCTATCATCAGATTCCTTTTGAGTGGCGAGGCTAGGCCACCTAAGTGTTCAAGTTGGGACTATGCCCTTTTCTGACGAACTTGACACCCGCGTCGGTTAGATATAATTAAAAAGAAACAAATAAGTACGTACTCGCATTCGTTAAGTCTTGTTTCATTTTAAAATGTTTTTTTTTTTTTTTTTTTTTTGTATTGAGCAAGGTTATGTTCGCATCTTTCTGACAGAGAAATCAGTGTCCGTAATGCGCAAAAGTACATTTCGAGCATGTGTCCGTTTCTGTACTAGATTGCGTTTTGGGGAATGGGCCATCGTATTTTTGTTGAATATAAAAAATACTGCTTCGATTTTTAATACCTTCCTTAACACGTAGACTGACGTAGAGTCTGGTCAACTATTTACACAATGTTTGGCTCCCGTTCTACTTACTTGTCGAAACCACTATGTGGGTGACTTAGGAAAAGGATGGATTTCTTTTAGAAGCTTTCATGGCCCAGCAAATCCGCTGAAACAAAATGTTTATTGACATACCCCTCTTTTAAGGGCACGTTAAAGGACTTAAGAATTAAATATTTTTAAGAACATACGAATCAGCTCGGGATCTCATATCCGCGCATGCCCATCAGTGTGCGCTGAATCCTCGAATCTTGAAAGTGGTTTGTTTTGAAGGCCTTTAACGCGCCCGTAACACGTACCTTTCCCACGACGAAAAGAAACGGGATAGTACTATTAAATGATACTACACTGGAGGTTGTCGCGCGCGTGGCCGAATTGATAGCGCACGTTGCTCCCACGCTGGTGAACCGGGCTTGAATTCCACCGTCCGTTTCGAATTTTATCTTTCGCTGCTTCGCAGGAAGATTCCAGTCATTAGTCACTGTCTCTTCCGCAATAGAACCTTCATAAACACAGACAGTGCGCAAAAAGAGCCGTAGAACGCTACACGAGGTCAGTCTTCGATCCCGTTGCTTCGCCTACATCGACGCCCACAACGCCCGCTATTTTTATTTCCGCACAAGTTCGCCGCAATAAACATTTAGAGATTCATCAGTTATCTTCGTTACTTCACTCGTCATCAGTGACAATATAGCTAACACTCGTCGAGTTTTGTTCAACTGAAGAGATCACTTTCCTCGGCTTCTTCTGGTCATTGAGTCTCCTTCTCTTGAATATGAAAACCTACGGAGATGCTGGCACTGACTTCACTGTGTATCTTTGTTATTGAGTCCCTTTCTCCTTCAATACTAATAATGCGCTGGAGAATACAAACATATTAAGAAAACAAACGGAACGAACGCTTTTCCGTTCTTCTTGGTGTCTGACTCCGTCATTTAATCCTGAGTTATCAAACTCGCGTCGTGAATACCCTCATGAACGGCATCATAACAGATCAAGGCACGCTGGATCCCGGCAACGAAGATGGAAAGCGGAGAGGGTGAGGGGAGGTGTGGAGGGGTGGCAGGGCACTCCGCGATCGGACCGCTGGAAGGCTAAGCGTCTAACGCAGAGACAAAAGGACGGCTCCAGGAAGGGGAGGGGGGGGGGGGGGCTATAGTCGCTATACTCCGTTTCCCCTAAGCTGAGTGTGCGGGGGTAGCTACGCACCCGCCGTGACAATCAACCGCGTCCCTTTTATCACCTGACCTCGCTCTCCCCGCGTGGTTGCGACCAGGACCGTGATCACGTGGCTAAAGGTAGACGTGTAACTGGTCCATCCAGCGCGTACCTTCAACCGCGCTGTCGGCTTGGGGTGAATTTAGCATAGCCCTGTCGGGCCCCGACCACGGACGAGGGAGATTAGGGACAGATTACCGGGAGTTGACGCACGGGGGAGGGACCCCAGGGGCATCGCTGGCTTCATTTGCATATCAAGTGCTGGATTAGGAAGGCCCGAGGGTTCTCCCCCCCTCCCTGGTGCCTCGAACCCGCGCGAGGAGCCGTCAGTCTCCATCTGGTCCGTGGCGTCGCGAGCCCTCGCACGCCGGAAGATTCTTGAGTCTGCTTCGCGAGGCTACTTCTGCTGTTATTTGGTGGAGACCGCCAATGAGTTGCGATATTTGCCTCTGTGCGTACTAGAAAGGATGTCTATTCGTAATGTTGGCCTTGGGAAACACTCACGCGTGTTTACTGTCCCTGGCGAGCAGGTAAAGGGCGAAAAAAACGGGATCAATGCTCCGCTTATCTGATGTCCAGGGCACTTGCGCTATTTGAACACGTTCAAACACAGCGAAATGAAAATATACAAAATGGTATACCGTGTCGGATGTCTTAGTTCATTTGCCAGCTGAAAGCATGCCTTACTGTTGCCGTCCCGACACTATGCTTCAATGGTACCTTCGAAGAAATTGGAAACAAAATTCAAAGTGGCAGCTGTTGCGTTGTTGAAGTATCTGCTTTAGAATATTTGCAATCAACGGGATTTAGGATATTTGCGTCGGGAGCTTTACTTTTAGTCAAACAGTTGAAGAAGAAGTGCTTTAGGAGATGCGTGAAAGGAGCTTACGCGCTGCCTCTCGTGTCTGATATTTGAGGTCCTACGAGGTGTTCTTCTGCCGCTGCGTCCCCTGTCTGTTCTGCTCAGCGCGCTTGTCACACTCACTTCTCGGGCGGAGAGCTGCGAGGAATGGCTATGACGGGGGGGAGGGGGGGGGGGGGGGGTCAACTGGGCGAGCGTTGAGTAGTCGCCCCGATAACCCTTCCGTAATACCAAAGCGGCAGCGGGAAGGGGGGCGAGACAGAGATGGAGTGTTAACGTGCTTTGCAATAAATGGTGAGGTTGAGGTGCAAGGGGCGAAGGTGATGGGGAGAGAGGGACAGCGCAGCGGCACTGTTGCCCTGTCCCAGCAATCGCGTGAGTTTTTGCGTACGGACGCCACTGGATTTCTCCCAAATGTCACACTAACAATTATCACTGTAAAAATGCTTCGTCAGTACAAACACGGTGTTTTTCCTCACAGGCAAGAAAATAGCTGTAAAGACCAAGAAGATGCGTGTCTGCTTCTGATCAATGCCATATTTATCTTGATCACGGAATTAGGACACCCTAGTCGTGCCACACTTTCCATGTTCCGCCAACGCGACGTTTTGCCGCAAGCGAGCGAACCCAGCACTCCGGCGATCTTGAAAGTCGCCCCGACAAGGGAACTACCCGAGTTTTTGGGCCCCTATTCACCGGCGATCATCCTTGCCGAGGGTGGGAGGGAATACGCCAGTGCTCCCCTAAAATCGAAGAGACAGGCGTGAAGAGACGCTTCTTCACGCGCACGGGCGGCACCAGCAGCAACGCCGGTTGCCCCGATAACTCGCTCGAGTCCGCCCGCCGCTGCGGGGGGAAGGCCGCAGGCAGTTCACTTGGCGGCACACACCCGCGAGCGCGCCTGCCTCGCGCCTCACTTCACGCCCGATCGCGTACGCGTGCTCGATTTGCATAGGCGATTCCGGGGCGCGTCCAGCGACCGGATTATCGGCGCGTGGAGCGGACCCGCCTCCCCTCGGGCTAGGAGCAGGACGGGCACCTAGCTGTCGTGGGGCTGGATGCACGCGCGAGCTCCCGCTGCAGCGGTAATCTCATCGCGCGACGCCCGATGCCAGCCTGTGGCACGGGAGCAATGTTGCCGATGCGGCGATTCGTTTTGTGCCACCCCGCTCCCGAGTATTCCGCATCGTGTCGCAGCAAAACCACCTAGAAGAAGAGGACTGCACCTTTCTCTCTCCGCAGCCAATCAGATTACGGAATTAACCGATGAGGTCGTCGAACAACCAATCATGATACAAGAAACTTGAATGTAATATGCGGCATCTTGCGTTTCTTACGCCATGGGCGACCATAAAACCCATGGAAGTAGGACGCTTCTGGTGGCGTCATTTCACCTCCACAAGCTTCATACTTCCATGATAAAGATACTATTGTCATTAGAGAGTTTTAGTAGATCGTTCCTATAACGATACGATAACCATACGATACCGATACACAGAACAGGTGCACATTCCTGTTCTGTGTATCGGCATCGTATGGTTATCGTATCGTTATAGGAACGATCTACTAAAACTCTCTATTATCATCGTTATGTCTATTTCGTTGCCCATAAAGAGTAAAGGGTTATTCGTGGCATAAGCTTTGCGCTTCAAAGTAACGGCACTTCGGCGACCTTGTTCCTTAAAATCCTTTTGTCAGTTTTCTGAAGCTTCATCCGAAATCGCGGGATATGGTTTTCCGTTCATTTGGAGAAACGCGAAAAAAACGGTCCGCCACATGGGAAAACGATATCGCGAGCGAGTATCTGCGCACCGTAGCCGCGGATACATGGACGAGACCGTAGCGCATCAACTTCAGATATGACAACTCTGATTGTGTCTAAGGGGATGAAGGTAAGAGACTGTGTGCGTGTGATTGGTTCTTCCTCAATGTGATGCGTTATACTTCGTGTAAACGCAGCCTGTATTTAAATCTCAGGAAGTCCCACTTTTGTAATCGTAACTATCGCCAATTTCGCCCGTCGTGCACTTGGAAACAAAATGAGAGTGCCAACAAGAAATTCGGGGAATGGAGTATACCACCACGCGTTCTTAGCATTGCTAGGCGTGCGACAGTACATTGACGCCGTGGCACGGCTCTTAGCGGAAGCATCTCGCGTGTATAGTGTGCGGTAGCCTATACGGACAGCGACCACAATATAGCGTATGCAGTGAGTGAACTCTAAATTACTTTTACAATATTTCTTATATTGGTAACTGTGTGATTAATTACAATTTCTTGACACGGCCACACCCCAAAACTAGCACGAGCAAAAAAAAAATAAAAATTATGTTTCGAGGTTTTAATAACACCCGATCTCTCAGCACACCAGACCACCGCCCTACATCGCGCTTCACCGGGTCCGCAATGGCCGCTAACCCCCTTTTACACTAATCGGGAGTTTTAGAATAACGTACGCAATTTCAGCGCACGCTATAGCACTAAAATTAGAGCTTTCGTTAGCTGCACACTACGTAAGAAAGTTTTAGAAAAGCGTTTCTCCGCCGTGACGCAAAGGCCCAAGCATATCGTGCTTGCGACGCCACCAAGATAGAGTCACAATTTTATTTCATACATAAAATGGTGTAACTTAAAAAAAAAACAAGTTTTTGGTCCAGAGTAACATTTACATTTGTTAAACATGAGAATGCGACGCGAGGGATCGACCGGTTGTGTCCGCTTGCGTCACCTCGGCAAGAGAGGTCTTGTGTACTGACATTCGCACATCATACCTTCGCCGGGAAATGTTCGCGCGTCGCAAGCATCAGTTTCCGGTCATCGTTGTCAAACCAATTGCAATGTCGCCCCGTACTGAAAATTGCATTTGCGAGGATGCCGCCGACGTCGCACTCGGACGCCGCCAAAGCAGCTGCAGACATGATCGGTAAGGATCTTGGGAGCCGCTATTTTTAACTGTGCTCGTCTTGGCTTTAGCCAACTCTGATCACACGATCCTGCTTGGAGGAGCACAAAGACTCTGCGTACGCACGCAATTTCCGAAAATAGTACCTAAAATAGTGCACGCAAAGCGCAAAACGTGGTCGCGTTCACGCATCGCCAGGGGTGACGACGCTATCTCTACCCATAACGTCAGTCTGGGG